>JASDQU010307998.1:575-18948 GCA_032191745.1 Picea mariana | reverse complement strand
AATCATATATTAATAAATTATTAATACATCGACTTTAATGTATTTAGTAATACAACATTACATTATTGTAATGTATAAGTTAAAGTACTAATATATTAATGTATAATGTAACATATTAAACTATTAATACATTAATAATGTAATGTAAGTTTTATGATATATTAATAATGTTATTTATTACCCCAGATGGGGTGACACATTGCACCTATGTGCCACGTCCCATAGGGCCTGGCCAAGCCATAAATAAGGGTGGTCGACTCCCATCCCCTCAACACTAAGAATGGGATCCCACCATTACTGCAAGCCCACAACCATGAGACCCTTCACTCATGCGAAAAATCAAGCGACCATTGAATTCATTGCTCGGGAGGCAGTCATGGAGGCCATCACATTGCACCCTCTAGTTCTTATCTACCTCTGCATCTACCTATGCTCTCCTCATTCTATTTTTGGCTCGCACTAGGCCATAAATATGGAGCTTGGGAGCATCCTTTGCTACATCCATAGGGGATTATCCATTTGCTTCATCCTCACGATGCCCATGGATCAGGGGAAGTGACGACGCAGTCCAACCTGGTACACCCTAGCTGCAAGGCAGAAACAATTGCAAAATTTGAGTGGGAACTTTCAATTTCTCGCACCCAAAAAGATCAACTTGCTCCCAGTGATGATAAAGACCCAATGGCCTGGGAGCCGCATGCTATTTTGCTGGAGGAGGTCATCCTGGAAGAGGCAATTCAACTCCCTCTAGAGAATTTTCCCTTCACGGGACTAGTGCCTCCAATTACTCTTCTTGGGAACGAAATTCAGGCAGACACATGAATAAAAAACATGGCTTCACCTGTGGAGGATTTTCTCATTTTGTACATTGAGGAGGAAATCTCGTATGAGTACCTCCAAATGGCCAAGAATGACTTACTCTCTATGGAGCTTGCTCCACTCATAGTCTCAGGACGCACATCAAGGAGCATAGGGATGGGAGCAGAAGGTGAGGATGGGGAGCGAAGGACGACAACGGGCCACCTGGAGGACATGATGGATGGAACATGAACTGAAATAGGGGATGGACACTAGGAGGACACGTTAGATGGGAACACAATGAAGGAGGGTGTCAGAGTCCTTGCACTACCTCTCATTCTGACACCCTCAGTTCAAAGGCATGTTCCTCCGCCCTTCTTCCACCCGGACCAGCTATATTTGTTGCTTGAATTGAGGCACCAGATGGTAGAACAAGCCTACTACAGCACACTCATCAATGAATGCGTGGACATGCTCTATGATGCCTTCTCTCACATGCCAGCAAAGCAGAAGTGTCTGACGTGTGCGAGGCTCTACACCTTGCCATCTTTGAACGGGATGCCCAGTGACGACCTCAACAACTAATAGCGTGACTTGATATGCCCTTTATTTTTAGTTAGTTGCTCATATCCGATTGGGGTTTATGCCTGTTAACTCCTCTTTTATGTTTAGTTTCTTTTTAATTTTAGTTGTCATGGACTATCCTGTAGACTCTGGACTGCCACTTGTCCTAGTTTCCTCTGGGTAGGGCAGATGACGGTCCACATATTTTGACAATAGTCATCCAGGGCTGTCAATTGTTCTAGTTTCCACTTTTGACGGAACAACTGGTAGCTCAAGAACAAGTGTATATTTTGTTATGATATAATATGAAGGATCCACTCTCTCTTTTTTATTTAAAATAAAAAATAATGTTATGTATTAAGTAATTTATACATTAATACATTGTTAAAGTATAAATACACTAATAAATAATACATTAATAATATATTAAATGGATTAATAAATAAATTACTAAATATTAATCCATTAACAATACATTATTACAATAATGTAATTGTAATGTATAAAATAAAGTATCAACACATTAATGTATAATATAACATATTAAAGTATTAATAATTTCATAATGTAATGTATTAATTAATTAATATATTAAATACATTAGATATTAATACATTGTCAAAGTATCAATACAAAAATAAAGTAATACATTAGTAAGTGTTAATAACTTAATTTATTTTTAATCAATACATTATTAAGGTATCCATGAATTATTATATAAATGTAATGTATTAATTAATTAGGAATACATTGATTAAATAATGCATTAATAAAATTGCAATACATGGACCTTAATGTCATTATTAATACACAATGACTATGGTTGACTATGACTATGGTTGACTATGACTATGGCTTACCATGACCATGTTTAACTTTGGTAGACCTTGGTTGATTTTATGAAGGAAAGGTTGACTATAGTTGATTTTGGTTCTCCTTCACCGTGATTGACTCTGGTTGACCATGGCTATGGTTGACTATGGCTGACAGGGGTTTATTATGGTTGACCATGCCCGTGACTCACCTTTTTTCACCATGTGCATTTGATTATGATGGGGCACATTGATTATGTTTAACCATAGTTTATTCTAAAACTACTACATTGCAGTGCTCTACAGGTTTTGTTGGTCCCATTGTGACATCAAATTTTATTCATCACATGACATCGTAAGGTTATGGCCATCAAATTATGACAAAAGGTTTTTGTTTGTCACATTATGGCATTGGAATAGGTTTTTCACAGTCTGACAGTGGGTTATGTTCATCACATTGAGACATCGGTAAATGTTCATCTCATTGCAATGTTGGTCTATGCTTGTCACATAGCCACATTGGGTTGTGTACATCACATTGTGAGAATGGGTTGTGTTCATTCCATTGCGACGTTTGGAAATATTTGTCACAATGGGATGTCAGGATATGTGCATCACATTGCAACACGAGGATATGTTCATCATAGTGAAATGTATGTTTATGTTTGTAACATTACAATGATAAGGCTATGTTCATCACATTGTGATGTCTGTACATGTTTGTCACATTGCGATGTCCATAAATGTTCATCACATTATGATGTTACTATGTTTGGTAGATTGCAAGGTTACTATGTTTGACACACTGCAATGCTACTATGATTGGAAGATTGCAATGCTACTATGTTCGACACATTGTGACATTATGACATTGATATATGTGTGTCACATTTTAAGGTGAGGAACCATTCATCACATTGCGACGAAAAAATGATGTGGGACATATGTTTATTTTCACCACATTGTGACGACATGACTATGTTCATCAAATTTCCATGTTACTATGTTCCGTAGATTGCAATATTACTATGTCTGTAAGATTGTGGCACTACCATGTCCGTCACTGTGCGAAATTACTATATTCATCATTGAGCGACATTATTATGTTTGTCACACTGTAACATCCAATTTTTTTCATTAGATTGCAACGCTAGGTCATGTTTCTTGCATGACAAGGTTGGTTTGTGCTTGCCACATTACAAAAATAAATTTTTGTCGAAGTTTAAAAAAAAAATCTAACTAAGTGTTTCCTTTGTGAAAACGATAGGAACTTTGAACTAAAGTGATATATTACATAGAAGGAAACTTAAAATCATACTTTTCCTAAGGACATTGATAGCATGTGGTCTTGAACTGTAAAATTTATCCATTCCAAATAAGAATATATAAAATTAGAGTATGCATTTATGCATTCCTCTTTTTGCTGCTGCAAATTACGATTGTCAAGAAAACACAAAGGAAAGGGTTAAAATCAATTTTGATTGGTAGTACTAAAAAATTTAATGGAAATCCATTTATGACTACTTATGATCAATTTCGTGATTTTTTTTGTGAATAAATTCATACAACTAATGTGTTCTCATACAAGTAATGTGTTCATACTAGGGAACTTTAGGGGACATTGTTTTTCACCTTCAACATTTTCAGTGTCAAAGGTGACATATTCTTTCATGCCATGTTGTATTTTTATATATTATTTTTTTTTAATATTTTATAATGAAACACAATAAAAAAATTTGTGAAAGTTTTTTTATGCTATATAACTATACCGTGGATAGTATAATAACATTAGAGAAACTAATTTTAAGCATACACGTGGAATTAGGTCTACCAATAAGACCTAATATTGACCTAATCAAGAGCTATTATTTTTAAATGATGGAAGACATAATAGTCTCAAATCAAACTATACATTCCTATAAGGACATGATAAACATTTTTTTTTTATTCGATAGAAGTTGTGTATGGTTGTATGTTGGAAATATAAGAAATATAGGTTCAACTATATGTATGACTATCCGTACTAGCTCAATGACATAAACTTGAACTCAATGAATAATAACACAAAAAAATATTCAAAAGTTGAGTTTAACAACAATAACTTAAACGTACAATTGAGTAAAGAACTAATTTCTTAAAGGAAATGTTTTTGAAAGGGAATTCAAAACAATTGCAGTAGCATGGCTTGGGAAATTGGTAATAGAATACAGATAAAAGTAGATCTAAAAGAAAATACACATTAAATTAAATGACCTTAATATAATTTAAATCTTCCTTCTCAAGGAAACATGGAGAAATAACTAATATGGGCATTCAAATGTTATTTAAGACAGATTTTTTGACATTAGCAAAACAAAATTACAATCTGTATGTATCGTTGAGATACCTAGGCTATATTCCCTTTAAGTTTATGTCCATGGATAAATGCACCCACTGCAAACATATTGGTTAAGTTTATGTCCATGGATAAATGCACCTAGTGCAAACATATTGGTTTGTGAGTTAAATGAACGATGTTATGGAAATATAGGTTTTCTACATGAACCTGAAAACTTCATTTTCAAGAAAGAAAAAAGAAATCTCACAAGCAAAAGGAAAAATAGGTAGGGGAGGGATATTCATTTTTTGTTTCTCTTACACAACTAAGAAGGACTATACATTTTGTTTTTTTCAAATTCTAAAAAGTTAATATTCTTTTTGTTTTAACTTGGTTCTTTTTTATTCCAAAATCTATATATGAAAGAGATGTTTTGTCACACACAATAACTATGTCACTCCATCAAATCTAGTTATGTTTATATATAGAGAGATAAACACATATAATTTAATGTGTGTATCTATTTAAATAAAATAAAGCCCAAAAAACCCGTAGAACTATGTGGTTATGATGCCTATAGGTATTTTTGCACAATGATAATAATCTTGCAAATAACACAATTCTAGTAGGAAAAGTTATGCATAAGATATCCAGTGGGTATTCACTCACTAAATTTGTGACATAATAAGTTTGTTCATGGGATATTAAATAATATCCCTAATTTCACTAAATATTGAAAAATCCTCCAAATTCTATTGTTGAAACCCCTTCCTAATACATATTTACAATTTTAAAAACCTCTATTTTTTTTTTAAGTAAAAAAGGAGGATCTTGTTATATTGAAGTTGCAGGTTTACAAAGTCTTGTTGGAGTGCCAGTTGTCCTGCCTAGAAAGGAAACTGAGACAGCTGCATGTTCCATGCCACTTGTTTTAAAGCAAAAATAACTAGGCTTTCGTCCTGCCCGAAGGAAACCCAGACGCATGGCCGCCATTAGATTAAGTCTGTTCTTTAACTTACTACAGACAACATTACTATAGTCTAACTGAGCTGAAGCTCTGGTTTGAAACAAAAGAAAATTTCTAACTATGAACATTCATAAAACCTTTTATTCGGTAATCTCATCAACTTCGCCATTCTTTCACAGTCCGGCTGGAATCACGTAGGCTTGTGCGCACATAGTGCATTGTCGGCTTGGGGATGTACTGGATTAAGCTGCGTACATCATGTCGAGGCATTGGATGATTTGAATAGCCCTAAATATTTGGTCATCCACCATGCTGCGCATTTCAAAGATTAGTTCCAGGTGCCCCGGGTTGAGGAGTGGAGGCTGGTCCTGCCATTCTTCCTAAACGGAGGAGAGGGGAATTGGCCTTTGTGCGTCAGTCTCCTCCTTGCCTTTATTTGTGGTGCCACCTTGGTGTCTTGGCTACTTGTCTTGCTGTGTCGCTTCCTTTGGAGGTGCGTCGTTTGTTGGGTTGGTCATTTCTTCTGCGCTGTCCATGAATTCTTCCTCAACATAGCAAGTTTTAGAATTCCTCTGTTGGGTCATCTTCCATGTGACTGTGTGTCACTCCTAGAGAAGGAAGCTTGGCATCATTCCCAAAATAGGTGGGGGGATCCTAATTATCTAGGACGTTGAAAAGGAGATGTTCAGGATAATCCTGGATGGGTTCATCCAGAACAATATCCTCCACATACGCCATGGGAGGCATTCCAGTTCTCGCAAGCTTCCTGATTCTCCGAGTGCAAGCCATATCCAACGCTTTTTCGAACTTCTTCTGATGCTTCCTACGACAGTCGAAATCATACCATGTCGCGCCTCTGTGAGGCTGTCCTCTTGCTCTTGGCATGTAGAGAAGCAGAGCTATGGTCGAAATGCTGACTGGAAGGGTATCCCTGATCCAACACTCCAAAGGTTCAACCTTCAGCCATTCAACTTCCAAATTCATCGTATATCTGTCAAGATAGTTGATAAGGGTGAGGGTGACTGTGAGAGCCTTGGCCATTAAGGCTATGTTCTTAGTGCGTTGGTTTGTCGTCCTCTTCGCTCACGTGAGAGTTCTCTTCCCCTAGTTATTTCTGCTGGGGCTCACTCCCATCTTTAATGATGAGGAGATGGGAGCCGGTGGCCAGTATTTATGGCACTACCCAGCTCGTTTCCGCGTGTCCTCCCTTCTCGATGTGGCACCCCATCCGTGGGTAAAACCCTCTATTTTTACTCGATATCTTAGGCATCCATTTTTTTATGGCATTTTTAATACCTGTTTTATTTCAACCCCTAATATGGAAACATGATGCAACTCTTATATGTCTATAAATCACAAAAATAATCCAAAAAATAATCAAACAAGCATAGAAATATTCCATTGAAATAAGATATCCTTAACCCTACACTGAACCAACAACTAATTTTTCAATCTATTATGGATCTATCTATGATCTGGAAAAAAATTGATATCACTTTTCCAGTTTTATCAATTCTTAGGTATAGTTATGGATAGAATATAGATAGATTTAATAGATATCATAAGTTATGTCCTTATAAATTTGTTAATCCAATATTTTTTTTTGTTTTTTTGCCCCCGTGAAGGATGTAAATCGAACTTTTAAAAAACATGTAGCAGAGAAGGGAAACTTTTTATTTAAAATTATAATCAAAGTCTTTTTGACAAGTATGGGTCTCAAAATAATGTCATTAGACCTATAACTAAACTACGAATTTTACATACTCTATGTATTCATATAAAAAATAATTATTTTACCAAAAAGAAAAGGAAAATGTGCTAAAAGGTATCCAAGTAATAGATAAAATAATTAAAAGAAACATTTTAGGAAATTTGACCATTAAAAGTAAAGAGAATACAAGAAAATATAATAAACTAATATACAATTAGAATTCTTGGGGAAAAATGTTACGTACCAAAGTATTGCATACATAAAAACCACAAATATTCATACACAATATAGAAAAAACTTTGTTTATTATTATCAAATCCTTATGGTAGGGAAACACCATGCAATGGATCCTATTATGGAAGGGATCCTCTCTTGTTTGTTTACCTCTTTGAGGGGGAAACCTCCTAGTGAGCTACATGCTCCAAATAGAAAAAATATCTTCGTGTCCCCATTACATTGCTTGAACCCCTTTATATAGTGCTACCAACCACCTAAGAATATTCGAGAGGAACCTTCTAGAAGTAAAACCTTTGAGTAAGCTCTCTTACATTTATTATGTTCATATGAATTTATATCTAACTACCATAGTGGGCCTTATTTAATAATATAGTGAACCTAGTCCACCTTACATTGAATGGTCTCCAATATTAGCACTATGGCCCTTCAAACCCCCTATTACCTCTCTAGCTACACTACAAAAAGTGAGAGATAAAGAGCTCAAGCAACAAAAAGAAATACAAATAACTTCTTGAGTATTTTAAAGTAATATGAAAATACTAGTTTTAGTTTTCTCTTTGTGACATTGATAATGTGTAGCCCATCATTGCTCCATTCTTAACCCATTTTAAAGTCTTTGATAATCTTGTGAAGATAACAACTCTAGAATGTGTCCAGAATATCATCATGAATATTCGTCTAAAAAAAACTGTAAACTTTTAGAACTTCAGCATAATTATCTATACAAGAAGTGTTGATTTCAAACATGATATAATACCATGTTGAAATCCCCTTAATATGGCCCTAGGTATTTTGATATATAGTAATTTCCTTATTTTAAATCAAATTAATAACTCACAAAACAATATACACTTGCTCGAATATTCAACTCAAATAAAGATAATGGAAGCAATACTAGAAACCAAAAATCTCTTTCACAATAGAAAAACATGTTATTCCCATCAACTAATCTTATCATCGAAATGAATTCAAAGATTACAAGGGCTTCCATACATGGGAAAATAGCCCATAGATAAATACAAAAAAACATATACAATACTTGCAAACCTTATCAACTCGTGACCTCAAATTTTCACATTCCCCGAGATGTAAGCACCTTTCCTTAAAAAAATTAAGGTATACACACATGTCTCAACCTAAACCCTTATCAACACACTAAAATATTGTATGTAAACTTCGTACGACATGACCATTATGTTGTGGCTCTAATCTGTTGAAACACATTTACAACTATCTCTATTCTATTGGTCTCTATATGGAAGTCCTTCTCCACCTATCCAATATCTCCTTGAATCACAATCATTCGTGATCCAACCCTTGAGAAAATGTCCTTCTTTTCTCTCTCAAGTGTAAGAAAACGTCATTATTTTCTTCTACACTCTCGAATGAATCCACACTAGAAAACATCCTTCTTTGCTATCTTTATCTAAAAAGTATATTCTCATTTACCCTAGCCTTGCTTTTATAATCTTGAGTTATAACCTAACCCTAATTTCCAAAGTGATTGATAGTTGAGATTACTTCTCACCTCACTTGAGAGGAGTGGCTTCTATTTAATTCACTAATTCTAATTAGAGCATTTCTTTAAATATAACTCAACTAATTAATAAAATCACTTTACTTAGTAATCCCTTTAATTAAAGTAAAGTCTTGAAAGGTAGAAGGATTTGTATGCCTTCAACATGTCTATACACTTAGACTTATGCAGAAGTACCAGTTTGATGTTGCAAACATAAACACTCCCTCTTAGCGAGGAAGGTAGTTATCGAAGAGCCATCTATAACTCGTTGTCGCTCTGATTCTAGAACAATGTATTTCACATCATCCCTCCCCACAAATTCCCTCCAAACATGTTGGTATGTTGCTCCCTAAATACTAGAAGTCATGGAATTAATGATGCTACTCATTAGTTCCACAAATTTTGGAAACTTCATCAAAGTTCTTCTCTCCCTTAGTGTGATCCTAGGATCCTCCTACTCCAGATCATCAATCAATGTCTTCTTGGACCAACTATATATCCTAAAAGAACTGGAAAGGGATAAATCCCTCTTCCCATATGAAGGTTGACTTCTCAAACTGGAATCTTGTGAAATCTACTCACCCTTCAAATCCTCCTCCTCCTCGTCCACTATCACTAATATCTCTCCATACATATATGAATGATCCAAAATACCTTGGAACTACTCTCCCTGCATAGAAAAATATCCTTGCAATTCTTTCCAAGAGCACACCCTCTGCACATGCTGTGTTGTGTAACTCTGATCTCTAGAAGACTAGTGAAAATATCTCGTAAAATCAACAATGAACTATAATGCAAGTTTCCCATCCTTCTATTCCATAACTCTCACATGTTGTCACTGCCATGTACCAAGGCCTGAATAGTCTTTTCCTTCAACCTGTATAACTTTCACTCTCTAACCCCAATGCTTACTGCTATCTCTAGGATAGATTCCTCTAAATGTATGAGTACTTGCCCTCTCTTGGAAAAACCCATGTTCTCCATAACTGAGACTAAGAGAAAAGTCCTCCTAAGTCTTGGTGCTTCTATCACCTTCTAGGATTATAATGAACCTCTTGACTCAAGTTGGTACAAGTGTTTTCCGTGTCCCTTAACCCTTCACTGCATACTTTAAATCATCACCAAGCTCCACATGAATCCTTGAGTCGTCATTGAGACTTCTTAATAGCTTTGATGCCTCTATAATATTTTATGTCCACTCAGAAACAACCAACCCCTACAACCTAACACCTTTGTCGTTGTTGTACGACCTTGTACCTACAAATTGCACAATTTGTACATGCACACACATTCATTTTACATCTCGCTTATGTACACACCTTGGGCTATTCAAACCCATGTATGTATGCAACTTTCCTTACTAGAACTAATATGTACATGGTTGTTGCTACAACACCCTATGTACAATTTTAGAATTCTTCTCCAATCTACTAAACCTTCCTATTGCTTCCTGGATCTATCCTTGTTCCAAATATTTTTGTTGCTTCCTCCTTCTTCTTTGGAATGATTAGATCTCCATGTGAAATTCCTTCTTCACCCTTGCTAAGATATACTCTGAGCAAAACATCCTTCTTTTCTCTCTCAATGTGTCACTAACTCCAATTGATATGCTATCCCTTGAGTTGATCTATGGATGAAAGTTCTTCACCCTTGCTCAGATCCTCTTGAGTTAGAGTCCTTCTTGGCTCAAGCACTCAATGAATTTCATTGCTAAAACTACCTCTTTACAACCTGTATGATCCCGCACGTGCCTATTCCTACTTAAACACACGTATGTACACAACTTTTCTTATTGGAAGCCATATATGTACATGACTATTACCACTACAACCTGCATACAGCTTCATACTCTTGCAAAACAAAGTTTTACCTCTGTACCATTGTTTCCTAGAAATATGTCCTTCAATTTTTGCGTAGTGGTTTATAGATATTGTAAGATCTCCTACAAAATATAGTGGATATGTGTTTGGTCCTTCAAACACCCATCCAATAGATCTGAACTAGACCTATCTTCTGGTCACTCAGATCTAATAGATATTTTGTTGTGCGACGTGATATTGGCTCCCTCTCAAAGTCCAAGCCTTGATGTTGATATTAAACATTGGGCCAGGGAGGCCACCTAGGGGAACACCGACCTAGGGCGCACAAGTCAATCACCTAGGCACAACACTTCTTCACCTTTTTATGAGGAATTAAATATATGTAAAATAAATGGTTCCCTTGGTATATAAGGTGAGCTAGGACTAAAATAAAACATTCTTACCTTTTCTTCTAAAGCTATGTGTCTTGGTTGTTTTCTTTTCTGAGTTTGCATTTCACATTAACGATAATTTCATTTTTAGGGTTTCTGAAGAATAACTAGTGTGCCTTCCTTCATGGATTCCTCCTCGTGACTCCATTTTCCATGCTTACACCTCTGATAAAAATCTTATCTCATTATCTAGTCACTCTCTCAGGTAGAAAATCATTTCCTTCGAGTTTTCTGAGGCAGAAGGGAGGGCGCACCAACTGGGGTCTATACCCTTGTTGGTTTCTTCTTTGTGGGAATGAAGTGAGTGCACCCTCTTCCATGGCTGCACATGGATTCTCCCACTAATCCCCGAAGGTTACTCTGATATTTCCAAAACCTCTTTGCCACTCTCGGGTCACCCCGGTCTTGATCCTCATTTTCTTGGTCATCGAAACTAATGGTGCATTCCTGTTCATATTTGCGTCCCTGAGAAGATTTTTTGGTCAGAAGATGAGCTATTTCTTGTGTGGTCACATTCCCCTGTAGATCGCCTTCTTGGGCAAATAAATTGTTATAAGAGCCTTAAGATCGATGGAAAAGATTTTGATCTTGAAGATTGAACCAAATTTTTTTTTTGAGGGGGGGGGTTCATGAAATAATCCATAGTTTGCCCATTACAAGGTTTCAAATTTATGCAAGAAGATACACAGATCTCATAAGCCCCAAGGGCACCCACATATCCATTGCCATAGAGAGGAGCTCCACAGATCTAAAACAATACAGATCTCTCCCTCTAGACCAGTTCAAGCTCCATTGCCTCAGGGTTTTGATTCCTTTGTTCTCAAAAAAAAGTCCTGTGTTCAGCATTGAAACCTAGGGGCACCTTTTTTCTTCAAATGGCCTCACAATGTCTCCACACAAAGATCCTTTGGTACTCGACTCAAATTCCAACACATCAAATCTCGTCCAAGATCTTTCCTTCATCCTCAATGAGATGCTCAGAATGAAACACCAAAACAATCTAGATCCATTCCAATTGGACACTTGAATCCAACTACCCAAGTTTGTTGGGATAATGAATGGTGAAATGGTGGATTCTTGAATCCGTAGCCTATCCACCTATTTCAATACATGTCGAGGCCTTACCAAGGAAAGAAAACTCCATATTGTCGCCTTGCAATTAGAAGGATTGGCACAAACTTGGTGGGATACAGAGCAAGAGAAGACCACATTTGTGATAGATATTGGGGATGATCCATAATCTTCTACTTCAAAACCCATCAAACCTGGGCTCGACTTTCCGAAGCTTTGAGAAATCACTTCTACCTACCTAGGTATGTGCAATCCTTATGGATCAAATGACACCAATTTCGAAAACTCCCTTCACAAGGAGTGCAAGGCTACAAACACTTCTTCTGCAAGATGGGCCTCTTACTTCATGTTCCAGATTTGAAAGAGGTACTTATATTAAAATTTGTGGTTGGTTTATTAATTCAATTCTTTCGAGAAGTAGAGTTGTTTGAGAATCCAACTTTAGATAAAACATTTTAGAGATATTTGGCTATAGAAAGGAAAGTCGACCCTAGAGGTCGTATTCCTCAGTCCCACCCTTACATCAACCCCCCCGCCTCTCAACCATCCATCTCCCATCCCTCATCCCACTTTCCACCTCCTCGAAGTCAAAACCCCATACCCAATACAACTACAAGGACACCCTGGTGCTCATTCCACAAAAATATTTCACACAATTCATCAGATTGTCGAATCCTCCAAAATCTAAAAACCAACAAAAATTTACTCACTGAGCTCATTGCACCTTCCCAACTAGAAGATTCTGAAGAAGTTCCTCTGGACAATCCCACAGAAGTAGATCCCTCATTGATTCTAATTACCGAGGAAGATTTGAACACATCCACCCAACCCCTCTTCACCAATAACTCCCAAATCAAAAACGCTTTGGATTTACTGATTATGGACAATGGAAGCCAGAAAAAATTGGTGTCTCAAGCCCTTGTCAACCTCATTAATCTTGTCACCAATCCACATCTGCAACCCTATCAACTCAGATGGGTCCAAAAGGATGGCCCTCGCCTCCTAGTTTCCAAGCGTTGTCTGGTCACTTTCGCCATAGGCCAATTCAAAGATATTGTCCTCTATTATGTCTCCCACTTGGATTGTGTGGATTTGTTGCTTAGTATCCCATACCAAACCCAAAGCAATGCTATCTATCTAGCCAAAACCCACCTGTACAAAATTACCAAAGAAGGCCACACTTATATCTTAACTACAACAAAACTCAAACCCCCTTCTAACAAAGAACAAATCCCACATGTACACTTAAACCAATCTGTCTCTCTCTGTTTGGTGCACCCAATAACACTAAACAACACAATGCACCGTATTCCTGAAACTATGACTCCCCTCCTCCATGAGTTTGCAGAGGTATTTCAACCTCTGGAGGGACTTCCCCCTCTTGCCACATTGACCATTCCATTCATCTCATCCCCATATCTGCCTTACCTAACACCCCTACTTACCAGTTGGCCCCAATAGAAATCGAGGAAATGGAAAGACAACTGACTGACCTCATCAACTCTGGCCACATCCAACCTTCATATTCTTCATGTGCTTTTGTCACCTTTGTCATCCCTAAATGAGATACCTCAGAAATTTCCCTTGTCACTGATTATCGAGCCTTGAACAAAGCCACAATAAAAAAATATTACCCCCTTCCCCGGATTGAGGAACTGATCGACACCCTCCAAGGAGCTAAGTGGTTTGGAAAATAAGTTCGAATGAACCCAGATGATGTTTGGAAAACAATGTTCAAGACCAAATTTGGTCTTTTTGAGTGGAAAGTCATGCCTTTCGGTCTCACCAATTCCCCAACCACTTTCATGAGGCTCATCAATGACATCTTCAGAGCACATTTGGGTCCATTTGTGGTCATCTACTTAGATGAAATTCTCATCTTCAGTCAGACATGGGACACCACATGCAACATGTCCGACAAGTTCTCAAAATTATCCAAGAACACAAGTTGCAAGTAAAAGAGAAGAAATCCTATTTTGGTCAGACTTTAGTCCCCTATCTCGACTTTGTTGTCATCTCAGAGGGTATTCAAACAGATCCACCTCGCATCTAAGCATTGAAACAACGGCCTCTACCTTCTTCAACTAAGGAGTTGAAAATATTTTTGGGTGGCATCAATTTCTATCGAAAGTTCATTCCCTCTTTTTCAAATCTTTCTCCACCTTTGCATCAGCTCTCAAATATTTCTTCTACATTCATCTAGACCAAAGAATAAACTACTCATTTTCTCAGCTCAAAGACGCCCTCTGCTCATCCCCTATTTTACATCTTTAAGACCTCTCCCAACCCTTTGAGATTGAGTCTGATGCATCACAATATGTTATTGGTATTGTACTTAAATAGGGAGGACACCCCATTTCTTACCACTCTAAAACCCTATCCGAGGTAAAGAAAAGTTATAGTACCTATGACAAGGAATTTTTTAGTCTGACACAAGAACTCAAACAATGGAGGCATTATTTGTTAGTTAAAGAAACCATTCTACATACTGACCACCACCCTTTGATTTTCATCAACTCTCAATTGAAGATTCAGGAACAAAGGCACCTTAAATGGGCCTCCTACATTCAACAATTTCACTTAGTCATCAGATACAAGAAAGGCACTTCTAATAAAATGGTTGATTTGCTAAGTCGACCTCCCACTCGAGTTCTTTCCATTCTAGAAGTACATTGTGCTACTTATGACACATTGACAGATCAATATGCTACTAACACCGACTTTTGCTAGATTTGGGAAGCTTTGCAAGGCCCCACAAAGATCAATCAGACCCTCTTCCTAGACTACACTATTCAGGATGGGTGGCTATATAAGTTGAATTTGCTATTTGTTCCACACTCAGAAGACCGCCTCTTGCTCATCAGGGAAGCTCATGCTTCAGCCTATGGGGGGAACTTTAGGACCACAAAGACCACCCAACATCTGCAACGCCATTTTCATTGGCCTTCCATGCATCCTCAAGTTGAAAAATTTATCAGAGCTTATTCCGTATGCTCACAATCCAAGCCATCCAACCAGAAGAATGGGTTGTATTAACCACTGCCACTTCCTTCTCGGCCTTGGGAGTCAATCTGAATGGACTTCCTAAGTGGACATCACAAGCTTCTGCCAATCAGATATGGTCTATATACAATACTCAACAAGATTGGAGAAAATGCATATAGGTTGGCTGTGCCACCACAACTGGAAATCCACAATGTCATTAATGTAAATCACTTAATTTTTTTTAAGCCTTCCCTCTTGGAAGAACCAGTCACCATCACTCATGTAGTGGACAACATTCCTAATTTCCAAATCCCATTGGCCAAAGACACTATACTGGACACTCGAAGTCTCTCTACAGAACACTAGACTTACACTTCATATCGGGTAGCCCGCCAAGGCCAAACTCTACCTCAAGCAAAGTGAATCACAACTGATGTATTGGGCAATAAGTTTCCATGTCTACTCATGGAATATGGAACGCTTCCATATCTAAACAAGGAGGAATTGGGCCAAGGAGCCCACCTAGGGGAACACCCACCTAGGGCACACAAGTCAATCACCTAGGCGTAACACTTCTTCACCTTTTGATGAGGAATTAAATATATGTAAATAAAATGGTTCCCTTGGTATATAAGGTGAACCGGGACTAAAATAAAGCATTATTACCTTTTCTTCTGAAGCTATGTGTCTTGGTTTTTTTCTCTTCTGAGTTTGCATTTTACATTCACGTCAATTTTTTTTTTAGGGTTTTTGAAGAATAACCAGTGCGCCTTCCTTCATGGCTTCCTCCTAGTGACTCTGTTTGCCATGCTTCCACGTCTGAGAGCAAGATTATCTCATTAGGTAGCCACTCTCTCAGGGAGAAAATCATTTCCTTCGAGTTTTCTGAGGCAGAAGGGAGGGCGCACCAACTAGGGTCTACGCCCTTGTTGGTTTCTTCTTTGTGTGAATGAAGTGAGTGCACACTCTTCCATGGTTGCACTGGGCTTCTCCCACTAATCCCCGGAGGTCACTTTGAAATCGCCAAAACCTCTTGGCCACTCCCGGGTCACCCTGGTTTGGATCCCCATTTTCTTGGTCGCCCAAACTAATGGTGTGGCCCTATTCTGATTTGCGCCCCCGAGGAGAGTTTTTGGTCAGAAGTCGAGCTATGGCTTGCGTGGTCACCTTCTCCTGTAGATCACCTTCTTGGGCAGATCAAATATGCTATGATACCATGTTGAAATCCCCTTACTTTGGCCATAGGTATCTTGTTATGTAGTGATTTTCTTTGTGTAAATCAAATTAGCTGCTCAGAAAACAACGTACACTTCCACACAAAGATATTCTTCCCATCAGCTAAGCTTATCATTCAAACAACATCCAAGATTAAAAGTGCTCACTTACTTGGGAAATGGCCCACAAAGATATATAGAAAAATAGATCAAGTACCTGCAAATCCTAGAAACTCCTAATCGCATGAATGACCTAGTTTTTTAAGGTTTCTCAAGATGTCCCCGCATTTCCTTAAGAAAAGGTACATATATGCACTTGTCTCCAATGAAGCTCGTTGATTTTACACTATGGAACTTGAGAGTTTCATGGGGAATCATAAATTATGGAACCCTTTCTTCAAAAATATCCTCTTTGAGGACTTTTGAAAGTTCTATTTCCACTTTCAATTACAAGAGGAAGTGAATGCAACTTATGGAAGTGGATGGTTACCCTAAAATAAAGAACTTAAAAAAAATACAATATCACATGCTCTCCAAAATCTAGAGGGATTTCATAACAAGGCCACAATTCCCATGAAGGAAAATGAACTCGGATACCTATATTTTAGAAGCTAAGAGCAATAATGAATTCATAAAAATATTATAATTTTATCAGATCATAAGCACTCTCTTAGACCGCAATTATGCAAATCCAAATTTTAAAGTCTATAGTTTTTTTAATAGAGAAACAACAATATACTCCAAGCAAGAAACCTCTAAGAAAACAACCATGTATGGAAGAAGAAAAACATGGACAAGCATCTATTAATCTTAAATATACCAGTGAACTAAAATGACTTATACCATCAAACCTTTACAATAATTGAACCTAACAAAGGAAAACCAGATCAGCTTTCCAAAAAAGCTTTGACCCTTAAAAATGGGTCTTTCATTTTGCAGGAGCATCATGATGGTCAGGTGATCGAGGAAACTGTTTTTCTTTTCACTTTATATGGGGTTATAAGGCTCTTATTCCTATTAGAGTTTAGCCATTGACTGTAAAGTGTTTTGATAAGTTTTTGTGCCTATGAAGGCATTTGTAGATTTTGAATTAACAGTTGTTACAGGACTTGTAATGGATAGGCAAACTGAAACATGTATATTTCCTTTGTGTGAAATGTATTGTTTTTTCTCATCTCAAAAAAGTCTATGGATATTTCCATTATTTTATAAAAACTATTTCTGGCTATGAGATATTACGTTATGTAACTCTAACTCATGGTTAGAGCAAACATCAACCTGGAATTAGTGTTCAATTGGAATGGATTAGACAAAGCTAATCTGTAAAAATATGAAATCAAGTTAGATACAATACCACTTGAGCACTTGGCATTCAAAAGAATATGTTGGTTTTATAAAATGCTAAAACGAATTGCATTTCAAAAAGATACTGACATACAAATCAAACCTAAAATCCTAACTGGTGTTTAACAATCATTTCAACATTCTTTAAAATCTTAACTGGTGTTTAACAATCATTTCAACATTCATAAATTATTGTACACCAACTCAAAGCATATGAAAGAATAAAACCATAGAACTACATTCACATTATCACAGGGTTTTCCGAATTTAAAAAAAAACATCTTGATATGTTATTTCTCTCACTAGGCATAATAATACTAGCTGAAAATAATGACCACCTTCTAATCACGTGCAACTAACACTATAGATTCCCCAAATAAATAAACAACAAAATTCCAATTTTTGAGGTCTTCGGATTTCAAAGAAACCATATCTACTGCCACAATACACATCAACAAAATGCATAACAACTTCAGATTTCAGACGATGCACTGTCTTAATCCTAAACCTCTAACATAATGATGAAAGAATGAAAGATTAGGGTACCAGATTCCAATTCAAAGAAAGCACGAATACCCTTGCT
>JASDQU010307997.1:67971-99301 GCA_032191745.1 Picea mariana | reverse complement strand
ATTTTTTTGATAAAACCATATGGATGAGGGAGAGTTGAGGACGATAACTCTTCTAGAGATAGCAGTGGAAGTTTACGATCAACATTGAGGTCGTCATAATGGATAGGGTTGGGAGGTACCAGACATTCAAAACTGATTGCATGGGAGGAAGATTGATCTGATTCTTCGCGCTGGGAGTCAAGAGATAAGGGGATCGTCAATTCAGAAGGGTTTAATGATACAGTCTTGTCATGCGAGTGTGAGGAGGGTGGGAGAAGTGCGGAAATGCAGGGGCTATGTAGAATAAGACGTGGTGAAGTGGTTGTTGGGGGGAGACATCAACAATGTAAGATCGAAGATTCGATGAGAGGGATGAGAAAAGGGTTGCCCATATGGCTTCTCTAGGGAGAGGGTCATTCAAGTAATCGAGGAGCTTCTCCTCCTTAGGGGGGAATAATGGATAATAATGGAAGGAGATGAGAGTGTCGATTTGGGTGGCCTAACATCATGAGTGCGGGAAATACCTGATCATCCAGAAAAAACCACAAAAAGACCCGAAATAAACCGCAGATCCTTGTGATCATCAATATATTGTTCACAACATTGGCATCATAATACTCATTAAAAAATACCAACCATTAAACATTATATAAAAATAATGCACTCAAAGCATTCCATGTTCCCAATTCACCAGCTTTTATTGACCATTATATAGAGATAATGGTAATATTAGCAATCACACAAAATAAGAAATATTATCATCCATAAGAAATCTCACAAGATATAGTTTATAATAATTTAAAATCACAACTCTTAATATTTTATGATTAATAAGAAATCTCATAATACATAATTTAAAACATTGAAGTTCACAAGAATATCTTATCATCCATAAGAAATCTCGCAACATACAATTTAAAAGAATTTAAACTCACAACTCACAATATTTTGTGATTCATAAGAAATCTCGAAATACATATTTTAAATCATTGTAATTCACATGATATAGTTTTGAACATCTTGTTGACTAAAATGTGGTCATCTATATTTTTCCGCTCTTGAATTCAAAAAATCCTTGATATAAAAAGAAGACATTTTTTTAACTTTAATAAGTTCACTCTGCAGCCCTCAGTCTCAGCTTTGTCATGGACTTTTCAGATCGAAATTCGTTTTTGCATGCCTAAGTTATTCAAGATATGGTCTAAAGGTTCGAAGGAGAGATTATGAAGAATTTTTCTAAGTATCATGTTCTCCTCTCCATTTTCTAATTGTGAAGTACTCTCATCACTTATCTCCCTCACCTTCCATCTCCACACTTAACCATTTTTCTCTTTTCACCACTCTTCTCCATATGATCCACTAGTCTCTACACTTAGACCTTTTTGGGACTCTTCCTTCATCTCCTCATCAAGTTGGAGGACCTGTTATTGGATTAATCGGTAAATGCAGATGTAAACTAATCTCCCTATATCCACCTAGATCTAGAACAAAACAATACATGACATGACGCTTTCCCTAAGCTCTAATCATTGAATTTACTTCAAACAAGAGATGAGCAACATACCGTTTAAATATTGCTTCCTTGTATCTTTATTGTCCTCACTCTACTCTGGTGCTCCTGTGATATTAGATCTGCAAGGGAAAACAAACCAACCAAAGTGAAAGAAACAATAGTATACTCAATGAAAACTTATGCATGTGATAAATGAATCATACAATAAAACGAGAATGGTTTTATGGGAAAGAAACATGCCACAACATTATATTAAGTAAAAGTGGAAGATATAACCAAAATCCTTGATGTTGCAAGGTCCCCTTTCAATGGCCGTTTTCTCCAATGCACACACTTTCTCTAAACTTGCATGAATAAGATCCACAATGACTTGATTAACCAAAATGAAGCCCTCAAGCATGAACTGAAGTAGAATTCCTCATACAATTATTAGCTTATTTAACCTTCATTAACCTTATCCTTTTCCATGAGAAATATCTCTTTATATAGGGGAAAGAGAGATGGTTAAAGAGATTAGGATAATCCCACCAAATCAGAGAAGCGAGTAAGATACCATCTATTCAAAATCCACCTCATCTTCTAGAACTTTCATGAAGCTCGACCTTTTCTTAGTATTTTAGCATCGCCACACCCTAGCTATAGGACAGCCTGTGGCGATGTCGCAAAGTAGTTTCAGGGCAGAGGGCGGTGACCAGGCATCGCCGCACCCTGCGTATAGTGCAGCCTGTGGTGATCTTATTTAATAAGGTTTTTGAGAAGAGAAAGTCAGTCACTTTTCTCATGAAGGAAGGATCTTTTGGGAACATGAACAAATGCTGTAAAAGGATCACTGGGGTGAACAAAATAATTTGTAATAGAATGCCCCCCAAAGTATGAGGCTGGAACTCATGACAATAGAAATACTTTTTAGAATGTGTGTGTGTCGGAAACAAGGAGCGCACCAATCGGGAACCTACAAACAACCAAGTATCTGCATAATATCATACCATTTCTGAGGTAGGAATTCCCATGCTCAAACTACAAGTGATTTAAATCATAAGTATCAGTCATGGCCACCAATTATACATTGTGGATCCATGTCATTAAGATTCTGCATAGCCACTAGGAATACACTGTGGATCTATGCTCTAGAAAACTAAAATTTGGACATAGCCATGAGACATACAAAGTGGATCTATGTGTCAATACAAATCATAAATACTCCATCACAACCTGGACCAAAATGATAATATCCAGGGTCTTCAATTTCATTGTCCGTAAGTACGAATCTAGCCATGTGATTACAGGTGTTGAATTCGAAAATGGTAGAAACCACTTGATTATCGGCCCTTGATGGTGAGGGAAATCACCATTGATGTCAATGACTCCCAAGGTGCCTTAGTACAATCCGACGAATGTGAATAAATGATCTAAATTCAAACACTCGATGGAATCTCTCAATTAGGAGTCAATGATGTGAATCCACTGTCGAAAGTGAAGAAACCTTCCATTAAGGCATGCAGGCTCTAAGGTACTAAATTATTTCTAAGTCTTGTTCCCAGATAATAATTTGAATTCGACAAGAAAAGACTTGTCATAGGAGGGCCTTGATGTATTCCCCATCAATGACACGAAATAAGTAACAGATTTGAGGTAGATCAAAGTATAAAAATGATTCGAAACTGACACAGGGAAGACCGACATGGTAGGAATTTATAACTGTAGATGGTCGACTCGATAGAGGGCTTGTTTAGGGTTGGAATTCTCTTGAATATATGAATGAAACAACAATGGTCTTAGTAGCATTGACTCGAGGACAACCCAAGATATGAACTTGCGGAAGGCCAAACGAGAGACAAATGGATTTCCCAACCTGGATACAATGATGAAGGGGGTGTCATGTTCAATAGAAACTATTACTGCTACTAACACAAGTACATAGACACATTTCTTTCCCAAATTTTCCCCCACCATTTTTGGCGAGTACCTCTTTATTTTTACACAAGCTTGAGGAGGATAACATATGCTTGTTGATGTAAGCTCATCCTTTGGATGAGTCCCTCGGAGTATTTTTAATGAACCCTAAAAAGGAGAGGTTTGGTCCCGTATGAGTCTTTTGATGTTTGTTTAATGAGTCCAAAGAGAGAAAACTCAGAGGTTTTTCATGTTTAGAGAGTCTGAAAAACACTTAAAGAAAACTCCACAAGGTCCTTTTTTGTAAATTAATCTGACGAGGCCGAAAAAGTGATAATTTACCGCTCGCCAGATGTTTTCTTCAAATACATTTATGAGCGTGAAAAGAACAAGATCGCTCGGCAATCTTTTCATGTTTAGAGAGTCTGAAAAGAGCTTAAAGGGAACTCCAGATGGTTCCTTTTTTGTGTAACCTTTACGAGTTTGAAAAAGTGATAAAAGTCTACTCAGTTGTGTTCTTATTGATTTACGAGCATGAGAACGAACAAAGATTGAGCTCGAGGTTTTTCCTGAAAAACCCAAAAAGTATCTGTACATGTGAAAAATGTAAAAACAAACCAAGAAACATATCTATGTTCCGTCGTTTGCACTCCTATATTTCTCATCTGAGAAAAATCAAACACTTGCAATGTCGTTAGGACTTTACGGTTTAGGTGAAACACACAAAATGATATAAAATATAAATGGAAAAGTGAAAAAGTTAATAAATATGGGTAAAAACTTCTTTTTACCATTCCATTGTTATTCCACCCAAACCTTGTTCCAAAACCCCCATTTTAGCTCAAACTTCCACTGCAGATTGAGGGAGGCACAGTTGATCATTTGACGAATGGTCTCCGCTGAATATGTAATCTCCTTGTCCTCTTCACTTTCCATGGATTAATTTTTTTTTATTGGTTAAAAGTAGATTCTGGGTTGAATTTGTGAGGGTATTTGGCGCGGAGGTCGCCGCAGGCGCCTTATATCGTGCCCTACGGCGATCCAGGGTCGTTGCAAGCGGCCATATGGCTGACCTGCGACGATTTTGCACTATATCGATGCCTTCGCCCACGGTGTGCGCATCTTAAAAACTTCTTAAGATATGTTTAGCCAATAAAACTCTCCAGGGAGGAAAATAAATATACTAATATCTCCTTGTGGTTCCAATGCAGGTTTTTGACAATCATAATGTTGGAATGGAGGGGGAGAGAGCATGAGGATGAGGATTACTTTGTTGGGAATGACCCAGGAACGGTTAATGCCCTCCGACAGTGTGGGTTGCTAAAATTCTTCAAGATCCAGGGCATGAGGGCTCAGTTGAGGTTGCTCAAATATTTGGTCCACATATGGGATGTGGACCAAAAAGTATTCCATGTGGGAGCCCACATACTCACTCTAGATATCAAGGATATTTATTTTCTGATGGGGTTGTCTCGTCGTGGATCCCATGTGACATTGACAGGCATCAGGGGTGGTGGTTTGCCGATGAATGAGTACATTCGGCAATATTGTGTACCAGAGGTTGAGAGATGTAGTGGCAAGGTCGTTATTAGGAATGTATGGGACTTACCCCTACAGACCATCCTTTTCACCATCACACACATGGTGGGGAGTGCATCTCCCCATATGGCTCTTCAAAGCTACTTTCAGTATGTAGTGGAGTGCATGGAGCTCCGATTCTTTAACTGGTGTGACAGGGTTCTCATGAGCATGAAAAAACAGTTGACCAAGTGTAGGAAAGGTGACCTAAAACAGTTTGGATACGGGTCGATTTTTGGTGTCCTTCTTCCTGGAGAGGGTTCTACACCTGTGCCTACAGGTAGAGTGGGGCATATCAGCCCCACAATATCCAAGAATGAAGAGCTCGTGTGACTTCATGGCTCGACATGTGACTGGTCCTATCGTCAGGTACAATGACATTTTCTTTGATTGGTTGAGGCCCCAAATGCATATGGTAGATGATTACGCATATTTCAGCTTAGACTTCAGAGGTGACCTAGACTTAGTTCTTCCTGAAGGTTCTCAATGGGGGAACTTAGGTAAGAAGTATATTTTTTTTATAATGTTTTTGTAATTTTTTAAATATGAAATGTTTTTATGTTCTTAATCTGATGACTAATCAAAACGCTCTTTGACAATGAAAATGTAGGACCTTATCGACCTCCAGGTTCATCTCCCATTCAGAGGTGAGGGGCAATAGTCCAGGTAGCAGGATTAGTCAATGCTGACTACGAGGCTGTAGAGAAAAACTTGGAGGGGTTGACAATGGATGTCCTGGATACCTCTATTGATGAGATCCCGAGACATTACCAGCATCACACAGTCGGTGTATCTGCTTCTATCAGTCGACTGCTCCATAGAGTAGCACGGGCAGTTGTATGTTATCGTGAGAAGCATCCTTGATGCTATATTTGTATATGAAGCTATGTGCTTCACATTTTTGATATTTTGGTCTTCGGACAAAAACACTTTTTTTAAAACTTTTATCGTTATATATATATGAGGCTTCTCCTGGCTTACTTGCTTTATATACAAAATGTGATTAGATTTATAAGTGTATCAAATGTTTGTCTAACACATAATTAGATAGTGTGTATGTTAATATATTTAGACATCTAGGAATGTGTTGATATTCAATGTAATCAAAATGATGCTCCAAGAGGTGAATTCGTAAATATACCCTTAACAAATTAGAACTTCGGATAGCATAGACATTACTCAATTGTAGTACTACTAACTGTGAATCGAGTTGTACGACAAGATGACAGATTCCAAGAGAAATAATTTCAGTCAGCAATTCGATGATTGTATTGTATTTCGCGATATTGTTAGTTGCACGACCAAGGAAAACACCGTGTATACTGATTAATTCGTTCATAGGTGTGTAGATTTCCCAAGCAACAAATGCTAATTTCTGAGTACTACGACTAGCGCCATCAGTGAAACCAATGTAGGGTAGTGAAGACAATAAAATCTGAAAACCAAGAACAACGCAAGGTAAGTAGTTGGGGGTCGAAACCAAACAACGAAAAATCACACAAGAGTATGATATAGTAAAAATAAAAGCACTCATGCAAAAATTACTTAAACATAGTATTTCTTCAAGTAAAGCCCATTTTTGGGTTCACTCAAAGGAATGCCATCTTAATCCACTAACTCCTAAGCTCCCTTATCCAACACTCGTTTGAAAATATAAGGGCCTCACCACATAGCCTCGAATTTTCTGGCCCCTAGTAAATCACGATCTCGTTCGTAGAGGAGAACTAGATAACCTTCAGAAAAAACACGTGGCTTGACATGTTTGTCATATTGGGCTTTAACATGTTTTCTCTAAGTTTCAATAACCAGGGCGACATTACAACAGTTTTCATCTAATTGCATCAGGTACAATAGACATTCCTCTTCAACAGAGGTGATTTGGAGAATTTCAACGACTAGTTTCAAAGATGGTATCTCACATTCAATCAGTAAAACAACTTCGATACCATAAACTAATTGGAAAGGTGTGAACCTGGTGGCAGACTTGACGGATGTTCGGTAGGCCCATAATGTTGAAAACAACAATGTGTGCCAACTTGTCTTTTGAATTCCTATCATCCGTCGAAGCATAGTAATAAGGACTTTGTTTATCGCTTCAACCTGGCCATTGGCTTGTGGATATTAGGGGGTTGAGTTTTCATGTCGAAGACCCAACTTTTCAGTAAGCTTAGACATCATGAAATTTTCAAAATGACTACCGTGATCAGTAACGATAGCTTGGGGAACACCAAACCGAGTAATGATGTGATTGAATATGAGCAATGTTGCATTTTTCTCAGTGTTATCGAATGTAGGCATCGCCTCAGCCCATTTAGTGAAATAATCCACAACTACGATGATGTATCCATGCCCCCCGACTGAGTGAGGGTTACATGTCATGAAGTCAATGCCCCATTTTGCGAAGGGACCAATGGAAACTACAGGGTTTAAAGGAGCAGGAGAAGATCTTATTTTGTTGTTATAAGTTTGGAAAGCATGGCATTTCTCGACAGCCATAATGCAATCCTTGATAAGTGAAGGCCAAAATACCCTGCTTGTAAGATCTTTTGGGAAATGGCATACCCAGACATATGATCGCCACATGCTCCAGAGTGACATTCATTCAAATCTTTCTCAACCTCATCGTAGGTGAGACATCATTGGAAAATAGAGTCAACACCACGGCGATAAAGAGTGTCACCGAGAATGATGTATTGATGGGCTTGATATCATATACGTCGACGGTCCATACTAGAAAGGTCGGGGTGGAAAGTTTGAGTATGGAGATAGATGATAATATCTTCGTACCAAATGTCATCAGAACTGATCAGAAAAAGGGAATTGTCAGGTAAGGAATCCTCTGCCACATTTTTTGTCTCATTTGAGGGAAGGTCACATATCAATTCGACAAAAACCTAAGATTTCTTATAATTAGCGCATTCGAATTCTAAGTCAAACTCCTAGAGAATAACTATCCATTTGGAGTACTTTCCCCCCAATAATTGTCGAGTGAGGATATGTTGCATGGCATTGCAATCAGAAATAACAATGGTCCTGCGTAATAAGATATAATGACAAAAACGTTGGACAACTTGAACAACTGCCAAGGCCAATTTCTCCACATGTAGGTATTTGGTTTCAGTGGTCATGAGACTCCGACTCAAATAGTAAATTACATGTTCGTTGTGCGAATCATCTTCTTGGACTAAAACCATGGTAATGGTAAAGTCCGAATCAGGGAGGTAGAGGAAATAGTCTCGACTATAATCCGGTCGAAAAAGCAGTGGTGTACGGGTTAAGGCAAGTTTCAAAGCTTCGAAGGATTTGTTGACAGTGTCATCCCATACAAACTTGTAACCTTTCTTCAACAGTCGAGTAAATCCCCGCGTTAACTCGGTGTAATTTGGAATGAATCGATGAAAAAAGTTTTCCTTCCCTTGCAAACTTTGAAGTTGGAATAGTGTGGACGGAGGAGGTAGAGTAAGGATAGCCTCAACCTTCAAGGAGTCTACCCTAATTCCATGAAGTGACACAATAAAACCCAGAAGTCATCCGGACTCCACACAAAAAACACATTTGTGTGGGTTTAAACGTATACAGTAATAACGACAGCGAAGGAAAATGGCTCAGAGATGGGCCAGGTGATCTTGGTGATGCATGGAATGCACTGGTAGATCATCGAGATACAATTGTATGATGTGCTTGATATCATGAAAATAATAAGACATGGTGTGATAAAACATCGCACCAATGTACTTCAAACTGAAAGGAAGTTTTTGGTAGGCAAAGGTACCACAAGGAAAAATGAAAGCAGTCTTGTGTTGATCTGTGGGAAAAATATTAATCTGATTATATCCGAAGAAACCGTCCATTAACGAGAAGATTTCTCTCTCGGCGCAATCGTCGACGATCTGGTCAATGAAGGGGGTTGGATAATTGTCCTTAGGACAAGATTTATTCATATCCCTATAATCTACACATACATAGATCATGCCTTGTTTCTTATTTACCAGAACCAGATTGGATACCCAATCAGTTAAAGCCACAGGATAGATAAATCCAGCCTTAAGAATTTTTTCAACTTCAAGCTTGATAGCAGCGGATTTATGTGGGTGGATCAGGCAAAGTCTCTACCAAACGGGTTTAACGTCTAGGTAGGTCTTAATTTTGTGTACAATGATATTGGGATCAATACCTGATATCTCTTCATAGCTTCAGGCGAAAACGTCACAAAATTCTTGAAAAATGGCTTTATAAGTGACGACCTCATCAATGGAACATTAGGCTCCGATGTGCACATTTTTTATGACTCTAGGTTTAATGGATATGTCAAGAGGAACAATGGGTGAAATGTTATTCAGGTTCCCTTCATATAACACATCATGTGTTGACTCGGGAACAAAGGAAATGAAAACAACAATCGACAGAGTCGAAATCCATTGGTAACTCTCTATGGTTTCCTCCTCTAGGAAGAGAATGGAATGATGATGTCCATCATTCCATGGGGTGTCTTCCATAGACATGACTGACATGATCATCTCATCCATAGAAAATATCACGTGAAACGGATCAGGAGATGAATCACAACGAGAGGGAATAGAAAGGGTTTCCGTTTGAATGGCCTGATAAGCGGATTCAATTGGACTTAAGGGCATTTGTTCACCATAGCGAAGATAATCACTAGGGTCAAGTACTATCCACGGGTCATGAGATGTGGGGGTTTCACGAATAGAGGTGGAAATCATGTTGATTGAGGTGACAAAAGGAGGTGGAATTTCGGGTGGTGGGATTGGGAATGTACCCATCAATTTTTAATCTTTCAGAAGACCCACGTTGACATTCTTGTACCTAGGAGGTGTCTTCGAGATAAAAGGTACATTTCTAGTACGGGAATCATAATTAAAAAAGGCTAGTTGATCAATAGTAACAACCTGTCCTTGGTGTGGGAAACATAACACACAGAAAAAGGTAGACACCACTGCATGCATGGAATCAATCCAGCTACGTCCAAGTAAGAGGTTATAGTCAAGAGGCGCATCAAAGACCTCGACCTTGACATTGTCTGATTTTCTTTCCAATATAATAGACAACAAGGGAATAACATTGAAGGGTTTAAAACAAGAACCATTAAAGGCCTTAAGTGTATTGTGTGATTCGGTGAGGGGAGGAGAGCCAATGGATTTCCAACAAGTAACATACATAATGCACATCGAGGCTCCCTCGTTAATAAAGGTTCTAAATATATTCTTGTTCTCTACAACAACTTGGATCTAAAATGCTAACTGAGGAGGTAGCCTTGGAATGTGATCTTCCAAGTCAAAGATCATCAAATTCATATATGTGGGATCAATTCCAACAATGGCCTTTAACAATGCCTTTCGTTGAGCAAGACAACTTTGAAGGAATTTGAGAGCTGACATCGCAGAGGGTTCTTGCGCAAGATCCTCTACAATACTATAGTTTTGAGTAGCACACGCATGAGGATTAAAGGAAAACTTCCGAAAAATGCCCTTTGGAGGAGGGAGAAGAACTGTATTGAGACTCGGTCGTTCGAGATGAAGAGGACCGTTGGGAGGTGAAGTTGAGGGAGGTGGTTGAACCAATGAAGGTGGAAAATTGTCAACTTTATCCTTTGAAGGAGAGTAATCTTTGGCCTAATTTGCGATTGGAATGTCGTTCTTTTTAGAATTGGCAGTACACATAAGGAAATACGAAGTGGTGGAAGGAGAAGGTTGGTCATGAATGACCAATTGGGCTTGTTGTTGAGAATGGAAAGGTTGTGACAAAATGACAGGTGTGGGAGGATTCTCGGTCCCTTGAAGGAACTTAGTGACCTCGGCACATCTTGGACAATCTTTCATGTAATGATCATCACCACAGATAAGGCAAGGATATCGAGGTTTACGCTTATCCTTATCACCAGCAGGTTGCATTTTGGGTTTTTCGGATTGCGGATTATTATTTTTATCCTCCTTGTTCTTACCCTTTCCTTTTTTATATTTATTTTTACCAGTAGGGGTAGACTGAACTGAATTAACCTCAGAAGTTTTGTCGGTGGAAGGAATAGGAGTCAGAGCATGTTGAACATTAGAAGCATTAGATTTGGGGTTGGTGTGAGGGGCATGCGTGGATTGAGCGTCAGCATGGAGGGTGCCAATCACACCATCAACAACATGAGAAGTTGTCGGGGTTGTTGAGGTAGGGGTGGTAGAAGGGTGGGGAGCGTTAGGGATTAAGTCATAAAGTGTGCTCATTTGCGAATAAACGAGATCTAGGTACTGAGAACAACTAATCACTTGCACTTCAGTGACAACTCCACCCATGGAAACATCACGGGTGATTTTACTGATGAGTGATTTGGTGAACCACTCAACCAATAACTGATCAGGAAGGTCAATTTTGATCAAACGTTGTCTCCTTCTCCTCTCATGAATGTGATCAGAAATATGAGTTGCAAAATATTGCTTAAAGGAACTCAAAATTTTGATTCTTGTCTCGTAGTGAATTGGCAATTGGTAATGTGTGAGGAAAGGCATGGCTAGGGTATTAAAGTCATTAAAGAAGCCTCGCGGTAACTCTATGTACCATTTTGCTTCTGAACCTGTGAGAGTTCACTGGAAGAGTTGTAACCTAATGGAGTCTTCCATGAATGAGTTGGACGAACACCAAAGGTGAAAAGTCATAACATGATTGTTTGGGTCTTCTCCTGGTCGACTGTCAAACTTGGGAATGTCGGACGGTAATTTGGCTGGTATGACAGGCCAATGGGGAGAATGTAAGATAGGATCATTCAAGATCCTAGACAAGTCGGGTAAATCCAAAGTGGTTGGAAAAGTAAATTGTCTATTCACTTGAGGATACTGGTGAATTTGGGGAGGAAGTCTTGTCGGTATGCCATTAGGACTGTAAGAATTCTGCATGTAAGTAGACAGTCCTGACAGATTTGGTTGGGGAGGGTTTTGAGGCATGTAGCCTGCAGGGTTGGGTTGATTTGGAATGTTTCCTTGGGGAGGAACATTCGACTGGAAGTTTGGACCCCAAGTAGGATTCATGGAACCTGGATACAATTGGCCGAGATTGGGAGGTACAGAAGAGTTAACTTGAGAATTTTTCCCCCCAAACGGTTGTGGATTTCCTCGGAGAGGAAGAATCCAAGGTACATGTGTAGTTTTCCCATAAACCGAGTTATGGGTGCCAACTTGGGGTTGCCCCCCAAATTGAGGTTGGGCCCCAGATTGAGGTTGTACACTAATCTGGGGTTGCCACCTGACCTAAGGTTGTGTCCCAAATTGAGGTCGTGCCCCAAATTGAGGTTTCCCCCCAACTTGTGGTTGTGCCCAAGTCTAAGGTTGTCCTCTAAAAGGAATATGAAAACCATAAGTGATAGACGGACTAGTGCCCCTAAGTGGGTTGGAGCCACTAGGGCCAGAATAATTAGCCCCTCCAAACAAAGGTGGAAGAGGGATGTACAGCCCTCCGAAGGGGTTCTGGGCAGGTGTGGAAACAAAACCAACAGTAGCATTATACCCAGGAGGAATAAAAACTCTTTTCCCTCTGGATGGATTCTAGGTAGAGATGGCAATGGAAGTATTCAAAGAGTGATACCTAGGGGGAAGTGATGGGATAGGTCTAGACGGAAGTGGTGTTCCAATGGGAGCTTGATTAACCACCACATTCCCAGTAGGAATAGTCGTAGCACATGGAACCATAGTAGAATGGGCCATCTGGAGAGAAAGGGTCGAGCGAGGACCAACTGACTGTGTTTTTGGAGCGACGATGATATTGCTGGTTGTACCAGAAAAATGGTCTAAAGGTACTGTGTAGGTAATAGACGTTTTGGGCAGTTGTGATATTATAGGTGGATCAAGACTCGCCCCTAAGTTGTCGTAAATATTCCGCACAGTGCGGTCTAAGTGATTCACTAGAAAGAGGGGGATTATCTACTCCAGGGCCTGTATGAGGTCCAGTCGGTGGTCCAAAAGTTTTAACAACAAGTTATCCTGATGAATTCATCTGGCGAATACGTCTCTCATATCCAGTATACAGTAACAGAGTTGGAGGAAGTCGGAAAGCCTCTATAGAATCAAAAATAATTCGGAAATATTCTAAAGAGTTGGAACTTTCCACTTGTGAGGTTACATTGTTCTGGATTGCTCTCTGCTCAAGAGAGCCCTCCGATGAATTAGGAGGCAAAGGCAGGTATCCTTCTAGATATTCCAAGGGTAGTCCTTGCATCCTATGTGAACGACGTGGAGGGTCAATGTTGGTCGAACAAAATATTTTACAGAAAAAATCTATGGCCAATTACGGAAACAAACAACACTCACTAATAAAATCTAGAAATCAAACCAAGCAAACAAACCTTCTTATTTCAAAGTCACTAGTTAGTGATGAAATCCAACGTCGCGAAGTCAAGACAATAAGGGGCTAGGATAGAGCGGGTGGAAAATTTACGTTGACGACCTGATTAACAGACTTACACCCTGGTGCAAGCTCCCACACATAATCGTGGGTATACCCTCCAAGGAGCCTGAGTGATTCTAGCCAACGTCGATTCCAGGTACTGTGAAGACTTGCCCCTCCATAGTCACCTCATGTAAGACGCTAAAGATATAGGCTACTAAGGTTAACAAGTACAATAGTGATGCCTAGGGAAACAGTCGATAGTCTGATCCACGCGCAAAGGCAAGGTATCTAGCCTGAAATCAACTCGAAAGGCTTCCACTCATAATTGTGGGTATACTTTCAAGTGACCCCCGTAATACGTGCAATCTCTACACCAAGACCAATAGAGCAGGGTGAGTAACTCTGCCAGTCTTATGCGACCTCAGGTTTGACCCTTGTGTGAGAAGGGCTTCCCAAGACAAAATGTTGCAAGTGGATTTGAACACTCCCTATCACAAGATGCTACAGTGTGTTTTATGCTTTGGAGAGTGTGCCTCACAACCTATTCCAAAGAGATATCCTAGGTAATGTTGGTGAGAAGCGTTTCTAGAAAATAAAAGTTACTAATAAGTTTAAAAAGTACGCAGTGTTTTAGAGGTTGTTGTTTACTCAAGAGGGAGATGGAAATGAAACCGATGTCATATGAGACCTTGACCCAATAATATGCAAGAAGAGATGAATGATGCAATCTTTCAGTTCAGTGAACTCTAATTATAGTAAGGAGAAGGTATTTCTTTGGAAGCAAGAAAGCTACGAAATGCAATTTCTTTTTCTTGAATGAACACAATTCCAAACAATCATAAGCTATCAAATTTCCCAATTTTCTCTCTTTTAAAAAAAAAATCGAATGAACTTTTTTTCTTATGAGCGATTACTAAAAAGAATAGATGACTTTAATTATTCATTTCCAAAACCAAATCAGAGGTATAATGAATAAAGGAAAACGTAATCAAAGAAAATGAATACACTCAACACAATATCCAAATCGAACATTCAATGAAGACAAAAATGAAGATGACAAGAAAGTGTTTGGCCAAATGCAAACGAAAACATCTTTCAAATCAATAAGCAATCCAGAAAATGTAAAACAATTCAAAAATTTAATCAAAGCAAAGACTTGTTATCAATCAAGCACTCAGATCTAGATCCATAGATTATATCCTTGTTGACAAAAATCAAGAAGCAAAAAACTTGCAAAATGACAAAGAAAGACTTTCAATCCCTGAAACCCAATCAACAACAAGTCTTAAACTCAGAAAACAATCAGACACTGGCACCAAAAGTTCATACCATATGATCAAATCAAAACTGGGTGATAGAAGACAAAAAGGCCCAAACCAACAAATCCTACAGGAAACGCCGCAGCTCAGCAGTAAGGTATAGTGCGGTGAAATAAGGTCGTCCCAAGCTAGCTATGGGATAGAATGCGATGATTCCACACTGATCTAAATAGGAAGGATGTGACGATCAAGGAATGTCATAGGTTGTATATGGGGTACAGTTCGACGATCTCTGTTAATAAGGAAAAATTAGACAAAGCACAAAGAATCTAAATGAACTTTCAGGTCAAGGGAGTCCAAATGGATCACCCACAAACTCATAGACTGGATTAAAATGAAAGGAGGTAGGATAAACACAAATGGACAACAAAAAACAAAAAACAAGTCGTATCCCCAATATGGTCACCAATTTTCTTATTGGATTAATCGGTAAATGCAGACGTAAACTGAACTCCCTAGATCCACCTAGATCTAGAACAAAACAGGATATGACACTTTCCCTAAGCTCTAATCATTGAATTTACTATCAAACAAGAGATGAGAGACATACCATTTAAATATTTCTTCCTTGTATCTTTGTTGTCCTCGCTCTACTCCAGTGCTCCTATGATATTAGATCTGCAAGGGAACACAAACCAACCAAAGTGAAAGAAACAATAGTATACTCAATGAAAACTTATGCATGTGATCAAGGAATCATACAATAAAACGAGAATGGTTTTATGGGAAAGAAACATGCCACTGCATTATATTAAGTAAAAGTGGAAGATACAACCAAAATCCTTGATGTTGCAAGGTCCCCTTTCAGTGGCCCTTTGCTCCAACACACACACTTGCTCTAAACTTGCATGAAGAAGATCCACAATGACTTGATGAACCAAAATGAAGCCCTCAAGCATGAACTCAAGTAGAATTCCTCATACAATTCTTAGCCTATTCAACCTTCATTGACCTTAGACTTTTCCATAAGAAATCCCTCTTTATATAGGGGAAAGAGAGATGGTTAAAGAGATTAGGATGATCCCACCAAATCAAATAAACGAGTAAGATTCCATCTATTTGTAAGCCACCTCATCTTCTAGAACTTTCATGAAGCTTGACCTTTTCTTAGTCTTTTAGCATTGTCACACCCTAGCTATAGGATAGCCTGCGACGACGTCACAAACCAGTTTTAGAGTAGAGGGCGATGACCAGGCATCGCCACACCCTACGTATAGTGCAGCCTACGACGATATTCTTTAATAGGATTTTTGAGAAGAGAAAGCTAGTCACTTTTCTCATGAAGGAAGGCTCTTTTGGGAACATGAACACATGTTGTAAAAGGATCACTGGAGTGACCAAAATAATTTGTAATAGGACCTTCATCTCCATCCACTTTCTCATGTCCTAAGTCCATTTCTACACTACACTTAACCATTTTTCAACTTCACGGGTTTGTGGGTTTAATCCCCCATCCTTCAAGTTTCGTGATCTCCACTTTACACCCAAAGTTCCGTGATCTGCATTTTGGACCATCAGATTTGTCATGGGTATCGAGCCCCTAAAATATTTTATCCCTTCTGCATGCAATATCTACCAACTTCCTTTCCACACTTAACATATTTTTGATCATCCATAACCACGGATTGGTGGGTTCATAAAAAGCTCAATATTCAAACTCGCTCTCCTATGACTGACCGCTCTTCTATACTTAGTTTCTTTGGATCACTCATTCAACCGCAAGTTTGTAGGTTGGCGGGTTCGCAAAAATTTCATGGTTAAATTCACTCACCTCCCTTCCCTCACCCTTACGAACCATCCAACCTGCCTCTCCCTCATCCCCTTTTGTCCCATCTCACATACTTAGCCAAATTCTCAAAGCTATTCCAAGGCATGCAAATCAACGAATGAGAATATGACACGTGGAAATGATGTGGAAAATTCATGTGATGACACATGGGAATGACTCGTTTATGACATGGCATGAGGTGGATGACAACAGGATTCCAAAAAAATATTATTTTATTTGACAATTTTCCAAGGGCCAAATCCTCCAAGCTCCATAATTTCTTCTCTTCTCGTGTTTCTTGCTAAGTGTATAAAACACTTAGTATTATCTATTAGGAAGAATATAATATACCAATGCATGTGGGATAGAATTTTAAACCAAAAAGTCTAATTTTATGAAGGGAAGCACGAAATTCATCCAAGGGCCCACATTTTCCCATCAATTTTGATCGATGGTGGTTGAGTGTTGATCTTGCAGAGGTCATAACTTGAGCTCCGGGTGTCGGAATCATGCACAATTTATACCATAGGAAATGTATTTTGATGTAGAATATGGTGTTACAGGTTTAAAGTGCTGAAATTTGATACATTTTTCTCAAAAATTAAAATATCATTCAACTGCAGTTTTAATGGGCCTGCATGACAACTCAACTTCAAGAGTTCATATCTTGAGATCCGGGCAATGGATTTGTGAAAAAATTATATTGTTGGAAATATGAGACGATGAAGAGCACATGGGAAGTGATTTAAATATCTAAAATGTTGGTTTTCACTTCCATAAAATTAAATTGCAGTCATCCTCTTTTAATGGAAAATTAATTAAATTTAAAAAAAAACAAAAGTTTAATTAAAAATTTTATTAAAAAAGGAGAGGAACCCATTTTAAATATACTTATATTAATGATGTGAGTTCATTAATGAGGAATTAATTAAAGGAATTTTCCAAGAAGAAACTTCTATAGGAATTTCTAAAAGGGAGAAACCCTAACTACTCAAGTAGTTAGAAAATCTCTTCTTAAAAAGAGAAGAGAGGCTTCATAAATGTGTCCAAGAATCAGTATTGTGAGAGGGGTAGGGAAGAATATCAAAGGAAGAAGAAGGTACATTCATGGATACACAATCAATCTTCTGATCAAAATAAAGAAGTATCCATATTCTCCATTCTTTCTATTCCTCTACACCACTTCTCGTAGATTTATTCTTAAATCTCAGAGTTGGGCACAAGACTGAGTTGTTGAGTTTTTTTCTTATATTCTTATAAGATATTTTCTTACATGATCATGGATTATTTGAAGCCACATACATGGACGTCAAATATTTTGTAATGAAGAACATATTTCATGAATAAAACTCCTCAAAGAATTGCTTCGAGGTTGATCTTGATTGTATCTTATAACTTTGAGTTTTAAGAATAAGATTTTTGAGGTTGACCTATCAAATTCTCTTTTGATCTTGATAGCAATACTCTTTTAAAATTCTTTAAGGTGATAAAATTATTCTCCCCTATTTTTCATGAAGAAGACATGGATGTATTTATATATGATTAAGAAGATTGTGTGTGATGTTGATCACAATTTAATTATGATGTTGAAGCCCTCCAATATTTTATTATTGTAAAAAGACTTTTGTTGCACATAAAGATCATATTGGGTTATTGAAGAACCATTTTCATTTAAATCCAAGCAATAAATATTTGGGGTTTGTTGTCTAGAACTCTCCCTACTCCAAGATATTCAAATATATATCTTTTAGCCAAAGAGGAGAACCACCTCTCTCAAAACGAAGGGGGACTAATGTCCTCATGAGGTTGTCGTTTTGTTCCTAGTGGATTCAAGCGTCAACATTTTTGGCTACTCCACTGGGGAATGATTTATTTTCAAGATATTTGAGGAACCAAAAATCTCCATGGCTCAAATTTTTGAGAAGAAGATTCAAGAAAATTGTTGCTTATTTTAAGCATGACTCACCTTTTTTTGTAATTTCAAAAAGAATCGAGAAACACCAAAGATTCAGGAGAATGAACTCCTTGGAAATTCCATTGAAAAAATTCAAAATGAAGGGTTTCATTCATGTCATAATGCTTCTTTATATTCTTCATCAAGCCCATCAATGGCTTTGAAAGACTCGGCAAAAGGGAGAAATACTCAAAGGAGGTGATTTCATAATACCCCTTTAAATCTACCAGAAATAGACTTTCAAATGTCCAATATTCCTATTGAATTTTTTTATACATTCTTTGGGCATGCTTCAGAAGATGTAGAGAAACACTTGATTAATTTTAAAGGTATGTGTTATGATTTCAACCTCACTGAAGACAATGTTACATGTAGATTATTCCTAAAAACTCTACGAGAGGATGCTCTTGAATGATATAGTTCATTAATACCTAACTCCATTACTAGTTGGTGTGTGTTAGAAGATTCATTTACAGAAAATTTCCTCCCAAAGGTGCATTCATATGTTTTTGCTGATGTTTTAAATGTTTATTCCCACCCACCCTCTCCCACATGCACACAAAAAGATGAAATGAATGATTCAGAAGAAGAATATCATGAAACACTTCAATACTTTTATGAATCAAATCTTGTTGTTGAGAATGAAGGCAAGAATGCCAAAGACCAAGAAAAGGATATCAACATATCATATACTACATATGAGGAAGAAATTAAAGAATCTCCACAAAATATGCAAGAATAATTCAGCCAAAATAAAGAAGATTTGGTGGAAGAAAACAATTTTGAGAACAAAGAAGATAGCCATTGCATAGAAGAAGAACATTGCCAAGACATCGTTAATGAAGCAATAATCTTGAATGCATAAAAAGAAGAAAACAATAATGTTTTCAAGAAATAAATTTCTAATTTGATTGAAGATAGAAACACTCTGGGGCAACCATGAGTAGATTAAATTGAATATTGGTTTGAAAGTATGGTCAACCTGCCAACGCAAACAAGTCTTCTGCACACATTGCTTGATCCCATTATGGTACATTTTGGGCATGCTCCTGATTTATTGGTAGCAACCCCAATCCTTTTATTACTGTTGGAGCCCATTTCACAAGTCAATTGGATGCTCGATTGGCTCCATTGGAAATTTTCCTATACCTAAGGTTCCCCTTTCTTTCAAGTAAGTTAGGGTAGGTAGATCATGTATGTATATATTTTGTTTCTTCAATTCAGTTTTTCATAATAAGGCAGTATTTGTATTGAATTTTGAAGATAACTCCATGAAAGAAGAATAATTATAAGAATTTATTTTGAAGATGACTCCATAGCCCAATGGAGAAGGCAACTGGTCTTGAGATTTTAGTGTTCTCAGTAACCCAAAGGGGGTCATTGTCTCGCAGTTGGAGCCAGTTGTTGACCAAACTTTGGTCATCTATATTTTTTTTCTCTTGGATTCATAAAATCCTTGATATAAAAAGAAGACATTTTTTGAACTTTTATAAGTTCACTCTGCAGCCCTCAGTCTCAGCTTCGTCATGCACTTTTTGGATCATAAATTCGTTTCCACATGCCCAAGTTATTCAAGATCTGGTTTAAAGGTTCGAAGGAGAGATTATGAAGAATTTTTCTAAGTATCATGTTATCCCCTCCATTTTCTAATTGTGAAGTACTCTCGTCACTTATCTCCCTCACCTTCCATCTCCACACTTATCCATTTTTCTCTTTTCACCACTCTTCTCCATATGCTCCACCAGTCTCTACACTTGACATTTTTGGGACACTTCCTTCATCTCCTCATCGAGTTCGCAGGTTGGAAGACCTTAATATCCATCCACTTTCCCATGTCATAAGTCCATTTCTACACTACACTTAACCATTTTTCAACTTCACAGGTTCGCGGGTTCAAGCCCTCATCCTCCAAGTTTTGTGATCTCCACTTTGCACCCAAAGTTTCGTGATCTACATTTTGGACCATCAGGTTTGTCGCGGGTGTCGAGCCCCTAAAGTATTTTATCCCTTCTTCATGCAAGTCCGGCCAACCTCCTTTCCACACTTAACATATTTTCGATCATCCATAACTGCGGGTTAGTGGGTTGGCGGGTTCATAAAAATCTCCATATTCAAACTTTCTCTTGTCCGATCAACCGCCCTTCTATACTTAGTTTCTTTGGATCACTCATCCAACCGCGAGTTTGAGTGTTGGAGGGTTCACAAAAAATTAATGGTTAACTTCACTCACCTCCCTACCCTCACCCCTATGAACCCACAAACCCTCCAACCCGCCTCTCCCTCATCCCCTCTTGTCCCATCTCACATACTTAGCATAATTCTCAAAGCTATTCCAAGGCATGAAAACCGACTAGTGAGAATATGAAAAGTGGAAATGATGTGGACCATTCCCATGATGACATGTGGGCATGACTCATTGATGACATGGCATGATGTGGACGATGACAAGATTCCAAAAAAATATTATTTTATTCGACAATTTTCCAAGGGTCGAATCCTCCAAGCTCCATAATTTCTTCTCTTCTCGTGTTTCTTGCTAAGTGTATTAAAAACTTAGTATTATATATCATGAAGAACATAATATGTCAATGCACATGAGATAGAATTTTAAACCAAAAAGTCGAATTTTATGAAAGGAAGCACAAAATCCATCCAAGGGCCCACATTTGCCCATCAATTTTGATCGATGTTGGTTGAGCGTTGATCTTGCAGATGCCATAACTGGAGCTCCAGGTGTCAGGATCATGCAAACTTTATACTGTTTGAAAGGTATTTTGACGTAGAATATGGTGTTATAGGTTTCAAGTGCTGAAATTTGATACATTGTTCTCAGAAATTAAAATATCATTCAGATGCAGTTTTAACGGGCCTGCATGGTAACTCAACTTCACAAGCTCATATCTTGAGATCCGGGCCATGGATTTGTGCAAAATTTATATCCTTGTGTTGGCATAGGGGCAGACCCAGGATTCAATGCTATAACAGTGCACCAAAAAAACCCTAACTACCGGCCCTTTTGGCAACACCTGTGAAGAAGATGAAGTCTCACCCGAGGTAGAGGCAAGGGTGGTTGCAGGACTCCAGTGTCTGCAACCTTAGCTGGGACACAGATCTATGACTGTAACACCTTAATAGGGCACTTAGTAGTTATAGTTCATCAAGATATAGTCTTATTTTACAGCGCAATTAAACCCTAATTACAGATCATTGTAGTATTTAACCATATTTACTATATTCAAGCACTAAGCACATCCACATATGCCAGATCTAGTATTCATCCATACTATTAAGCACATAGCATTAACATATCTATCTACCATTCATCTATATCGAAGCACTAAGAAAGTTAACATATAAACACATCAATACATCGCACAAAGCAGAGCAACACAACATGTATGTGGTTCACCCCCACCCTGGGGCTACGTCCACCAACTCTTCGTCTTCTTTATTAGCTTCTTCAATCAGTTACATGCATAGAGCCACAAAAACCCTACTCCACAAAGGACAGGAGATCTACACACCTCGATAGATCCTCCTTCCCTAGGCTAGGTTACAACACTAAGCCTCTTCTCAATCTCTTACACTCGCTTGCACTGAGCTCTGCAACTCTCATACAGTATGCACAAAAGCAATCTCTGCTCAACACTTAGCACTTTCGATCACATAGATCGAACTACTTCCTACATTTCTCAGCCATCTATTTATACTTTACAAAATAGTCCTAAGCATGAGTAAACCCATGGGCCGACTCCCCATACCCATTACATAATATTGAATCCCAAAAAGGGCTCTAAAAGGGGCCGAGATCCAGCGATCTCCGCTTCGTCTTGTGCTCCACCTTCGACAGCCTTTCAAAGTCCCAAAAATAGGTCAAACCTGACCAAGGATCCTCAAAACTTGGTCAAGGGCCAGCAAGCCCCCAACACTCACTTGTGACTGGTCCTGAGTCACTCTGATCTAGGTAGCTTAGTTTAAAAAGCCTCGAGCTTGGCTTGAGCTGATTCGACTTGTTGTTGTGCCACAACCTCCTTTTCAGAAAACTCTTGTATGATTTCTTCGTTGACAAGTCCCTCTTGGCGTTGTTCAGCTACAGTGATGAATTTCTCCATTTCTGCTCCTCGGCCTTCGATCTCTATGAATAGTTTGTAAGCCTCATCCTGTACAGGTTGGAGGCTCTGAGTCACTTCCATGACTTTGCTCTGAATGGTGTGGACCTGTTGCTGGGCAGTGCACTGCTCTTTGGATCGCTTCATCCTTTCAACAGCTGACAGGGGCTTCAACTGTGTCTGTAGTGTTTCTGCTTGATACTTCGCTCATACATCTAGGCACCATGATCACTTAATTTATTACATTCCATGGCGAGGCCCTTGATTCTTTCAACTGTGCTTCGGGTAGTTGATTCTCTTTGATCCCTTACATCCTGTGGAGTGTCAGGCACTGTGCGGAGCTATAAGTCTTCTATTCACTGTTGTAGTTGTTGGATAGCTTCTGCGAGCTACTCTACTTGATGCATGACTCAGTCTTCTGCCTTTCACTCTAAGCCTGTCACAGAGCGAAGTGCTCTTTTGACTGCTTCTTTCACTTCGAGTTGCTCTGCGAGCAACTGTTCTTTTTCTTGCTTCATATGTGTTTTCTCCTCTTCCAATTTTTCCTGGAGAGAAACCTTCTCCTACTTTGCAACTCAGCGTTGTTCTATGAGTACTACTTGCACTTGCTTCAAGGCCTGGGTGGCTTGTTATGTTTCTTCTTGTGCTCGATGAAGGCGAGCTTCAATCGCATTAGCTAGTCGACGGAGTTGGGCTGGCTCATCTCCCAACTCTAGTTATCCCGATTGCAGGGGCACAATGGACACTGCGCAATTGGACTGAAGGGCCTACTGTACCCCTCGGAGTTCGACCTCAATTATGTCGTACATTTCCTCCTGCTTGGCTTCTTTTTTCTCCATGATTTCCTACGAGGCGTCGTTTAGGGCTGCTATGATGAAGTCAAAATCATCGGTAGTGAGTACAGTCTGCATCTTGGTCACGGTGGCTCTGGATTTCGTCCGGAAAGAAGGTTTCGAGGGAGAAACCTTCCTCTTCTTTAGGGGATCATTCTCATCTCTAGGCGGTGTTACTTTGCCTTATTTATGTTCAGCTTCTTTGTCATTTATCTCTTCTACTTCATCACCACCCCCTTAGTTAGGTGATATTGAAGTAGTCTTGCATGAGGCACTCTTAAGTCTTGGACCTCTTCGGTATTCTTCTTTCTGCTGGGTCCAAGTGTATCATGTTCTTTGTGAGTGGTCTCTGCGCCGTCAGGGTCAGACATCTTTGCAGGGTCTGCGGGAATAACGAGGTTTGTCGACCAGTCCTTAGTGATCTCCTCAAGGTTCTATTCCGTGAGCTTGTAGTATGAATGAATCTCCTCCTTATGCTCATTTGCTCATGTTGTAATGTATATGAAGTGTCGATCTGCACGAAACTTCATCAGGGGTCCCAACCTCTGTAGGGTGTTCAGAGTCATGTGAGGTTCAGCTTTGATGACTCTCTTCAGCTGGAGGTAATATGTGTGAAAAACAGCATCCAACTGCCACTGTTTGCTCATATCACTCAAGTACTACAGCATGGTGAACTTCACATCAAGTGGCTTGAATGGCTCGATGTCCAGGAAGGTCGCACCTTCCGGCATTTCCCAACCAACAAACGTGATGAGGATCATGAGCTACCTAAAATGGAATTCATATCCCTGTTCCTGTGCTTCGCAGCAGTCGAGTTCAAGCTGATTAACTAAATACTTCACCCAGTTCATCTATAGACCTTCCACACACTTCCCTGCAAGGTCAACGACAAAGCATGTAACCTGCGTGGGTCGGTTCTTCCTTACTAGCTTTCCTGCAATTAATTGGCATGTTAGGCACACTACGCCATTCTGGATGGAAGCTACCTTGTAGCCTCGCGTCCCCTTCTCAATATCGTCATATGTATCCTTGATCTTCTATGCTAGTGCACGATCTGTGGCTTTTTCTGGATAGAAGTCTCATGGGTTGGGTCCTTACATACTCAATCCGGTGATCTTATGGATCAACGTCGGATCGATTGTGATACGGTGGTCGAGCCATAAGTAGCCTCCATGGTAACATGAAAGTAGTATCTTGACATAGGCGTTAACTTTCTGGTGCCTTCCGAAGTGTGGGATTTTCATTACATTCAACAGGGTGGACTACGCGAGGTTCATCATCCACGGCTGGGGGATTATCTTCAAATTCTTCCCCTTCGTCTTGGTCAAGAATTTGTACAGAGCGAGCATGCTATGGTTCTTGCGATCTCTAAGGTTGAATTCATTGAACTTCAACGCTGTGATATTGTCCCGATGTACTCTTACTGCGCATATCCCCTTCGGGAGGTACGCAGTAACCATGGTGTACTCAAAATCTCTTGGCACACTATCTCGACTCACCACGCCAGCCAAAGGTAGGATATAATCATGAAATATGGTCGAGATCATATTTGCATTTTCTAAGTCATCTCTATGCTTGGTTCTCTTCTCTATTGTTGGACGGGATGGCCCAGATCTGCGAGCATTCGATGGAGAGGCTTGCAATCCTCTTGTCGACGACGCTTGTACACCCACAGACATTACTCTTTCAGTCATGAGGTCAATGAGTACCTCCTTCACAGACTCTTCGACTGCGCTAAGTTCTTTGAACATACACGCTTGTGGTTGAATCTCTTGCGTTTGAGGAGTAACTAGTCAATGCAACGGGACAGATGGTGATAGCGCAATGATCACTGTGCAGAATCAACTAATCTGCGAGCTCAGATTCATGGTTAGTAATAGTGTTCTCGGTGCAAGGTTCGATGAAATAAATAGATAACGAAGCAACAGATCTCTCCAATGGGTGAGAAGCCTCCATTAACTTAGTTTTGTTCATTACGACGCGGTCCCAATGGTCTGATGGTGATATGTCTGACCATAAATTCCTTTCTACCCATTTAGGGTGTCGGTCTAACAGTTATATTGTTCCCAATGGCTATATTGCTTCGCTATGGAGAAGTGCCATGCGACGTTGTTCTAATATCCTAGCAAAGTTCTTGTTTTGGAAATTTTCCCTTTGTGAAGTTCCCTCTGGAACCTTCTATAACTTTTTGATCTTTTCTCTCTTCTTGCTGAGCTTTCGAGCCTTCTTTCTGATGAGCTTTGTCTCGTTATTCCTCTTTCTATTCTGATTCTTGTCTTCTTTTGGCATAGTAACTTCGCGCTATTGAGATTCTTTCCTAAGATTCAAGGGTAATACTTCTTCTCTAGCTGGGGTAGATGTTCTACTCTCATGTACCTCATGTGTCCTTCCAACTTCGACATCCAAGTCTCCAGTCCTAAGTAGCTTCAATCTGTTCTCTTGTTCTTCAATTAACTGCACGATCCTCCTAGTCATGAAATCTTTTAATTCTTTCTTTTTCTGCTCTAATACTTCTTCTTCTTTCCTTCTAGTCCGATCCTTCTCGATCCAAGGTTTTCCTAGTAACATAGTAAATGGAACGTTGTTCTCAATAAATTTAACAACCTCAAAATGTTCCTCTGTCGAAGTTCCATGAGAACTCATAGATATCTAGGTAAGTCTTCCACATAGGGTTATCAATTTTCCTCTGAATAATCCTATTCCTCCAATGAAGGAATCATAGCAGGCTCCCCTAAAAGTTCTCAATTTCTTTATGTCACAATATTCACCTGTGTTTCCTCATCTAGAATACAGTCAATGTCGAAGTCTCCTATTCTTGCTTCAATGCACTCTTTTTCTTTGAAGATCTCTGATAAGCTGATAATTTGGTGGTCATTCAGGGTTTCTTTCATCTATAGAAATACTTTCTGTGATTCTTTCTGGGGTTCTACCATAATCTCAGTTTATGGATCTGCCTTAGGGTTTTCTTGGTTCATATTCATTCTATCAACCTTAGCAATCATTCTAGGGCAATCCAACACTTCATGGTCCATAGCTATACAACAAAGACAACTAGATATTCTACTAGGGCATTCCTTAGCCAAATGTCTCGATCTTCTGCAACTATAACAAAGGGTTAACCCTCATTTTCTTTTAAATGATCCCCAACTTTTCCTGTACTGTGCACTAGGATCATAGTAGCTAACTTGCAAAAAAATCTTTCTAGGATCTTGCATCCATTTTTTAGTCCAAACATTCTCTCTATGCATAGGTATAACATATCTTTCACTATTCTTATCAGATCTACTCATATCAAATATTCTTTCATCTATCAGTGCCCTAGTTTTCAAGCTAGGACAAATCTTATCAAATATACCTAGATCCATACTTTAGAAACAAAAATTTCCACTAATCTTATCTTCAGCAGAGCACAAAGCTTCTAGATTTAAAACTTTTCACTATTCTTACCTTTATCAGAGCACAGAGCTTGCAGATCTTACCTCTTTAAGAAAAAATTCTCACTTTTACCTTTCTCAGAGCACAAAGCTTTCAGATCTTACCTCTTTTCTTCAGATCTGACCCTTATTCTTGGCACAGAGCTTCACAGGTCAAGTGGAATGTTGTGCACTAGGGATATGGATCTATGCACAGAGCTTTCACAGTTTCAGGTCGGATCTTCGCACAAAGCTTCTTTTTCCTCATTTCCCAGCAATCACAGTTTTAGTCCCAGCAACGAAACCATTTGTTGGCATAAGGGTAGACCCAATTTTCAACATTATAACAATGCACCAAAAAACCCCTAACTACCGACCCTTTTGGCAACACCTGCGAAGAAGATGAAGTCTCACCCGAGGTAGAGGCAGGGGTGGTTGCAGGACTCCAGTGTCTGCAGCCTTAGTTGGGACACAGATCTGTGACTGTAACACCTTAACAGGGCACTTAGCAATTATAGTTCATCAATATCTAGTCTTATTTTACAGCGTAGTTAAACCCTAATTATAGAGCATTGCAGTATTTAACCAGATATACTATATTCAAGCACTAAGCACATCCACATAGGCCAAATCTAGTATTCATCCATACTATTAAGCACATAGCATTAACATATCTATCTATCATTCATCTATATTGAAGCACTAAGAAAGTTTACATATAAACACATCAATACATCGCACAAAGAAGAGCAACACAACATGTATGTGGTTCACCCCCACCCTGGGGCTACATCCACCAACTCTTCATCTTCTTTATTAGCTTCTTCAATCAGTTACATGCACAGAGCCACAAAAACCCTACTCCGCAGAGGACAAGATATCTACGCACCTTGCTAGATCCTCCTTCTCTGGGCTAGGTTACAACACTAAGCCTCTTCTCAATCTATTACACTCGCTTGCACTCTGCTCTGCAAGCCCCATACAGTATGCACAAAAGCAATCTCCACTCAACACTTAGCACTTTCGATCACATAGATCGAACTACTTCCTACATTTCTCAGCCTTCTATTTATACTTTACAAAATAGTCCTAAGCATGAGTAAACCCATGGGCCGACTCTCCATGCCCATTACATAATCCTGAATCCCAAAAAAGGCCCTAAAAGGGGTCAATATCCCACGATCTCCACTTCGTCTTGCGCTCCACCTTCGACAGCCTGTTAAAGTCCCAAAAATGGGTCAAACCTGACCAAGGATCCTCAAAACTTGGTCAAGGGACAACACCTTGGAAATACAAGACAATGGAGAGAACATAGTAAGTGGTTTACATGGCTAAAATGTTGGTTTTCACTTCTAGAAAATCATCCTATTTTAATGGAAAATTAATCAATTTTTTTTTTAAATAAAAGTTTAATTAAAATTTTTATTAAAAAGGGAGAGGGACCCATTTTCAATATACTTATATTAATGATGTGAGTTGATTAATGAGAAATTAATTAAAGGAAATGTTTCAAGAAGAAACTTGTACGAGAATTTCTAGAAGGGAGAAACCCTAACTACTCAAGTAGTTAGAAAATCTCTTCTTAAAAAGAGAAGAGATACTTCATCAATGGGTCAAAGAATTTGTATTGTGAGAGGGGCATGGAAGAATATCATAGGAAGAAGAAGGTACAACCATGGATACACAATCAAGCTTCTGATCAAAAGAAATAAATCTCCATCTTCTCCATTCTTTATATTCTTCTACACCACTTCTCATAGCTTTATGCTTGAATCTCAGAGTTGGGCACAAGGCTTAGTTGTTGAGTGTTTTTCTTATATTCTTCTAAGATATTTTCTTATATGATCATGGAGTATTTGTAGCCACACACATGGCTATCAAAGCTTTTGTAATAAAAAACATCTTTCATGAATAAAACTCCACAAAGAATTGCTTCGGGGTTGATCTTGACTATATCTTGTAACTTTGAGTTTTAAGTATGAGATATTTGAAGTTGACCTATCGAACTCCCTTTTGATCTTGATAGCAATACTCTTTTAAAAAAATTTGAGATGATCAAATTCTCTCCTATTTTTCATGAAGAAGACATGGATGTATTTATATATGATTAAGATGATTGTGTGTGATGTTGATCACAATTTAATTCTAAAGTTGAAGCCCTCCTTCAATATTTTATTATTGTAAAAAGACTTTTTCTGCACATGTTGGGTTATTGAAGAACCATTTTCATTTAAATTCAAGAAATAAATATTTGGGGTTTGTTGTCTAGCACTCTCCCTACTCTAAGATATTCAAAGATATATTTTTTAGCCAAAGAGGAGAACCACCTCTCTAAAAACAAAGGGGGACTAATGTCCTCATGAGGTTGTCGTTTCGGTCCTAATGGATTCAAGCATCAATGCTTCTCAACTAGTAAATCCTAATAGGGAGGTGAACGGTGCTAGAATGAAGCAACAATTAATCTAGAAAAAATAAAAGTAACAAGAAAAAAAAAATATCGTTAAAGAAAAAATGTTTAGTTTATTATGTTGGCCAACTAGTCTTAATGTAGGAAAACTATGGGTCCACTCAATATGCACATAGTCCAAGGGATAATAAAGAAACAATAAATAACTCATGTGCATAGCCTGAAGGATGGAAATATGCAACCACATGCTTAGACAACTAGATGTTGGAATGAGAGACGTTCCCTTTAAGGGCTAGTTGTTATCATATTGATGGGTGTGTCCTCCTTGGGGAGGACTTCCTGATTGTCTTGATTGTTCACTGAGTTGGACACAATTGATCTTAGTGGTACGTCCTCCTTGGGGAGGTTTCCTAGGCTATCTACATCAGTACCTCCTGGTTTAGTTTGAAAGCATCCTCGCTTTCCTCTTAGTTTAAGAATGAGATCACAAAAAATGTTGCCTGCAAGCGCTATAAATTACTCTAGGTACCCTAGAAGTGGGGTGAAGCACTGAGGATGATGGACTATTGTGAATACGAAGGAGCTAGGAAGATCTATTTCTTAAAACATGAGAATGAACTATCTGATGTTAATATAACAAAGAGTGTTGGTGAGAGTGTCAAGCTCTGGATCCATGTATATACTTGGATTTGGAAGAAAAAATAAATGTACTACACAATCTATGTTAATAAATAGACAAATAGTGGAGAGATAAAGAGATGGAAAATATATAGTGTCTGGTTACATGCACTAAGGCCTTTGAAGTTTCGATTTGGCACTATTGGTGCGATGTGAGAATGGTGCAATTGTCTATCCACCTAGTAACTTGAATCACTGCTATAGACATTGTGAAACCTTGGCCAATAGAAAGAAACATGTGCATGTTACCTATTGGTGAGATGATGGGTTGTATGTGTGCGTTTAGCTCTGTGTGACATCATTGTTGGTTGAGGAGGAGTCAAAATATAAGGACACAAAAAGTTACAATGTAAATACTATAGGTTTGTGAAGTGTTGTAGAAAAAGGTGGAAAAAGGGTGTAATGATGGTGGAGGTACGACATGTCCTAGCTAGTGGAATGATTTGAGTTGGCATGTATGATAATAAAAAAAAATTAGTGATGATTTGGATGGCTCCACTGATCGAGATATTGAAAGCAGATGGTAACCCATAGAAAACTAGGGTTAAGTGGAGGTTGTCTAATAGAGATGCCCCTAAACAATGAATGAATTGGTGGGTCATGACGTGCTAGTGATGAATATGAGTCTACAAAGAAAAAGAGCTAAGAAAGATGCCATAGAGAAATGATGATTTCCATGTTGTGAGTGTGGGTGGTCTGTAGAGAGTGTGATATACATGTATATATTGTTGCTCTGAAGACGTTGAGTCTATGCATATGAATGAAGGGCATTGTTGTCACCACGATCCCCCTAGTTTTTTCATAACGCTAGATGTCCCTATGACAATGCAACTAAGGTTCATAAAAGGTTGGTGAATATTGTGCCATGCAGATAAGAGGGGATCAATGTGGTAACCTTGAATCATGCCTATATATTGTATCCAACAACAAGGGTGTTTTGGTTGTAGTTTTACTCTGGGAAGATGTATCGTTCATTGTTATTGGATGCCTAAAGAGAGTAGTGTTGTTGCTGCAAATGAGAGTGTGTGATGGCTATAGAAGTTGTATGTTGGTTACACTAGACAATGTAGTGATATAGTGATCCATGTGGCTTTAAGAAAGAGGATTTTTTGCACTAGGTATGTTTGGGGATTGAGGGGTATGTTGTGTTGTTAGACTATATTGTAGATGTGTTGGAGAATTGGTTGTGTATATTTTCTTGTTGTTCATTGAGAACACTATATTGAAGGAAGGAAAATACTAGATAGATAGGCATAGAGGGGGTTGATGATAATTCCTCTAAGATATAGTATATATGGTAGCTACGGGAATGGGGAGGGTTAGAAAAATGAGTGAGAATCCCTAGGTGATCTGAAAACAGATCCAGAAGCCAGATAGGGCTTAAAAATGCTCAAAAATGAAAGTGCTCGGAATGCGACGAAACCTGTGCCATTGCGTCTGTCTCGTCTTCCTGAATCCGGTGGTATAATTTTTATCGCAAACGGAGTCCGTATGAGGAAGA
>JASDQU010307997.1:46093-65871 GCA_032191745.1 Picea mariana | reverse complement strand
AATTAAAGTGCTCAGAATGCGACGAAACATGTGCCATTGCGTCCGTCTCGTCTTCCTGAATCCGGTGGTATAATTTTTATCGCAAACGGAGTCCGTATGAGGAAGATATCGCCTTCTGTCCGAAAAGCCAAACAGGCAAAATTTTGGGATGCTGACTGTACCTGTCCGTACAGTCTGTACAGACACGTGTCAGTCCATACAGTGCTGACGTGGCACGTCCGTACAGTGACATGTGGCAGACTGTACAGTTGAAGTGGCAGCTTGGGGACGCGACACGTGGCAGGTCGTACAGATGACGTGGACCAACCGGGACGCGACACGTGGCAGGCTTCCGTACAGGACACGTGGCACCACCAGGACGCGACACGTGTCATGCTGATTTGGAATTTTCAGGGTACGGATTGACCAATAAAAAGGTGACAGGTGTCACCACTCACAGGGTAACACGTGGCACGCTGACGTCAGCAGTGACATGGCAACCGTACGATGGCGTGGACCAATCAGGCGATGCCGCGTGGCGGTACGGCAGAATGACGTGGCATGACAGGTGGCAGTACGGCAAGGTTACGTGGCACACACGTGGGCCTATCAGGCACTGACACGTGTCCGGTTCCAATTGGTTAAAAAAAAGCCACGTGGCCCACTCACGGGGTGCCACGTGGCGCTTTGCTATTGGCTCGTCGGTTTGTTTGTTAAAATTGGTTTTTGAACGCCGGGGGATTCGAACCGAGACCTCCGGGCAAGCAACGACTTAGCAACTTCGGGCTAGCCACTCGGGCCATGGGCGGAACTTGTTATAGCAGTGGTTTATAAAATATTTGAATTGAGTAGTGGTTACATACGACGGGAAAAGGGCCGGGGCGTAGCCCCGACCCTCGGCGCAAATCACATGCGTGGAACCGTAACCACCGGACCCGGGGCTACCACCGATTTAACGGGCGGTTAAACAAACAACGGGGACTTAACCATTAACCACGGTTCTGCCACATACCCCATATGACCGGGCAGGTGCGTAAAAAGGGGGCCCGCGCTGTGGTGCGTGGCCCTATGATAGCCCATACGACCACAAATAGAGGGGCCGCGCGCATGTATTGGGGGCCTAGTGCCTATTATAGCCAAAAGTGGGTTTTGGTTAAACAGAATTGGTTTTTTTTCAATTAATTAAGCTATTTTTAGCTGATTTATCCCATTTTTTGGGGATATTGGGCTTTTTTGGAGGCCAGATTCTTGGAGGAAGTTGGGGATGAGAAACCAACTCCTCAACTATATAAACCAGGCCTGTTTGAGGCCAATGGATAGTCAGATTTGCAGAGTTATGCTGTTGGAGAGCCAAGCCAAAGCCATTTTGTTGCAGGGTAGCCCTTGAGGTGGAAACGCTGTCGGATCGTTTCTGGGAGCTTGGAGCATCAGATTTGCGTGCCGTTTCTTGCATTGGGTTCTAGAGATCTGTGTCAACCAGACCAGATCAGTCTTGTAGCCTTTGGGCATTGCTGAGATGTAATTTTGAGCACTTGAGCAGAAATAAAGAAGCCTTTCCCACAGGAAAAAGGCCCGGAGACGTAGGCAAACATTGTGCCGAACTCCGTTATCAACCTGCGTTCTTATGGTTTGCTGTTCTTACTGTTTTCAGATCTGCATATGTGTATTTGACTGATATATAATCCTCTTCTTTCCTCCTTCTTTCGTTTATTTCTCAAATGGTTAAAATACTCATGCAAGTTAAAACTCAACCATAATCATAAAAGATCCTGCATTGGATCACTAGGGTATTGTAGAAATATAGGGAGCATATATGGGTTGTGAGTGTGCCTTCGAACGAGGGCTAGTTGTGGTAGCAGTGGGGGGGGGGAGTATATGCAAGGAGAGGCATTTATGGATACTAAATTGTTGAAATCCACCAGGGAAAGAAGGAGGACTAGTAGTAGCAGTTAATTTATAGGCTCTATCATCTTTGAAAAGAGTAAAAGTATTATGGTGAGCATCATAGACAACCTTGTGTCAGGGACCAATATTTACTAATTAGTAGTCAAGGACCATGTTGCTAAACCCAACCGAGATGATATTGAGAGGGATGGACAATTGTGGGAAGTTGTAGGCATTGCTTAAAGTTGCGAGATATGAGGTTTTTTTTTACTCCCATTGTCAAGTGTGATAGTGGCTAGTTGGTATTTAAAATGGAATTTATGGGCAAAAAGGAAGTTGGGAGACAAAATTATGTTGTTCTGTGTTAAGAGAAGAAGAGACAAGTTTGTTGTGCTAGGGCTTGGGAAGGAAACGAGTTATGAATCTGGTGGAAGGGAGGGATTTGTAGGTGGGTCTGTATATTCAAGGTAAGACTAATCAATAAAYAGTGCTCGAGGTGCACCTTTACATTTGAAGACATGAAAATATACGATAGAATGGATGTGTGTTTGATGGAAGTAACACCATTGGTTTGGGATAGGGGTTGAAGGGCTGATGAATTTAGGGTTGTRAGGATTAGTGGGAGAAGGTCTTGGGCTAGTAGGAATKTTGTGAGGATTAGGKTTGGTAGTAGGGTTAGGTTTCRAGAGGGTTAAAAATYARGGTGCTAYTGTACTTTTCTTTCAATAACCAATGCATSAGTAAAGGCTTYGTYAAGGGAATTACTTTCAAACAAGGAAACTTCAAATAAAAATCAACCAATAMACTTGAATTAAATTTGAGGATAAGCACCTCATCCAAATATAGWATCTAGAGTTGAAKCCAAAGTCATGTGAACATCTTTATGTACATTGTTTTGGTAGGGGAAATCAATTATGTTATGATTTGGTAGGGGATTGATTTCCATGATAATAGAATTGAACAAATTAAATCACTAACRTGGAATAATGTCAAGGAAGATATGGGTGGGAGGGTTATGCTAAAAAACTAGATATGTCAATGTCTTCCTACCAGAGCAAGGTATCCATTTCAAATCTAGACTGAAGTAGTGAAAGTGTTGAAAAGTAGGTGCCGACGTAGATTTGGATGGGATGGCACACTCCAAAAGAAACTAGTCTGAAATTTTGCCACTTTAAAATGAAGATTTTGGGTGGGGCGTTGAGCCTAGTAACCTAATATTGAAGAATTAGTAGGCCTAGAATGATGTTTTAATACCAAATGATGTAGTTCTCAACCTCTCAACCACTGAACCCTAGTTGGGAGGTGAAGCACACTAGCTTGAAACAACAATTAACCCAAAAACAATAACAATAACAATAGCATCGATAGAACAAAAGATCCATAAGGAGAAATGGCTTAGTTTATTATGTTGGCCAACTAACCTTTATATAGGAAAATAATGGGTCCACTCAAAATGCACACAACTCGAGGGATACAAAAGAAATGATAACAAGTCATGCACACAACCTAGAGGATGAAAATATACAACTACATGCTTACACAACAAGATGTTGGAAATAAAGGATGTGCCCTACCAAAGTTAGGGATTGATGGGTGGATCTTCCTAGGGGAAGATGCCCTAGTTGTCTTCATCATTCACTGAGTTGAACATTGCTCATCTTAGTGATACATCCTCTTTAGGAAGGTCACCTAGAATATCTACATCATCACAATTCTCCCCTTAGCTTTTCACTTTCTACTATCTTACCTTTACAATTTGATTAACTCTTGCTAAACGTTCCATTCCTTCCTATTCTTGGAATACTTTCTACTCCCTCATTTCTACAAGTTGACCCGTTCTTAGTCACCTTTATAATTCACTTTCCTAAATGACTTTATTCACCCATCTCATTATGGAAATACCTTGCATTGTCGTGTGGTGTTTACATAAATTGTGAGTTTGTGTGAATGTTTTTGTATGTTACATTTAAATAAATTTTAGGGAAGTGAGGAATCTCATTAAAAAAATTGTGGACCTTTTTTTATTTAAAGAGGGTCCTTTGTATCAACAATGTATTATTAAGAGTGAAATTTCTACCACATTGAGCTTTTTCTATTGTAAACTCAATGTCATAATGTTGCAATATTGATTTTTGACGTGTATTAATATCTTGGGTTAGGCATTTTATTCGCCAAGATTTTATGTTTATATTTTTAATAAGTGGTATCAGAACTAACGTGATTCATTTGTCTACTATGAGAGGAGGTCCATGGATTGTATTTGTTGATTATGTCTTTGCACATACATTTAGTCCTTGTAGTGTAGAAGGATGTTGTGGGTTTGTGAAGGGAATGAAAGATTGTTGGTTAGAGAAAAATATTTATTTGTAGGGTGTGTATAATGGTATTTGATTTCAAATATGGTGATGTAGTAATAAAAAGAGAGGAGTTTTTGAAAATGCAAGTATCTTATTATATAGAGTTGGATTTGAGACCGTGTAGCGATTATAGATTTGTTGTTGAGAGAGTGACTATAGAAGTAATAGAATGAGTAAATATAACAAATGTGGAAGCACGTTGGGAGTTATTCCTATGGTGAGTGTTGTTGTTTTTATTGTTGAATGGGTTTTATTCGCTAACAATTGTGGTAAGTTGATTTTGTGATTGTCATGTCTAAGAGCCTTAATAGTGTGGTTGAGTACACAATGGAGAGACAAAATTTGTGATAGTTAAGTAGAAAGTAGCTTGGTTCACTAAAGACAAAGATTGTAGAGAACAACTACAAAAATGCCACTATGTAATAACAAAGACAAGGATTTACAAAGATGTATAGAAACTTTGTTGGATTCTCCTTATTACAATGAAAATTTTAGAGTTAAAAGTCTAAATAACACTCCTTTGCAGGAAAAGACGAGCATAACAAGTTTGTGATGGTGTGCATTTCTTATACATGTGTAACTCCTATGTTTAAGTGATACATAAAATGATTTTACATTACGTAAGAGTATATCATTATAAGATCGCTATGGCATGCATAATTCTTTAAATTTTAATTTTATAGAATGCATATATAATAGTGTGGTTGAGTACACAATGGAGAGACAAACTTTGTGATAATTAAGTAGAAAGCAATATGGTTCACTAAAAACAAAGATTATTGAGAATTACTACAAAAATGTCACTATGCAATAACAAAGACAAGGATATGTAATAGTGTGGTTGAGTACACAATGGAGAGACAAACTTTGTGATAATTAAGTAGAAAGCAATATGGTTCACTAAAAACAAAGATTGTTGAGAACTACTATAAAAATGTCACTATGCAATAATAAAGACAAGGATTTGCAAGGATGTATAGAAACCTTGTTGGATTTACCTTATTACAACGAAAATTCAATAGAGTTAAAAGTCTAAATAACACTCCTTTGGAGGAAAAGACAAGCATACCAAGTTTGTGATGGTGTGCATTTCTTATACATGTGTAACTTCTATGTTTAAGTGATACATAAAATGATTTTACATTGTGTAAGAGTATATCATTATAAAATCGCTATTAGCATGCATAATTTTTTAACTTTTAATTTTATGGGATGCATATCTAATATACATTATTGTATTCTTTTTTTTTTACAAAGGAGGAAAAAACCTATAAAGCTTAGGGCTACCGGCCTAGTCTTTGATGATATAATCTCAAGACCCCAATGTGCAACAACATCATCGTATGCAAACTTGGTCACTTGAAATTACCTATTAGTGGTCTGTAAGGGGTCGTATTTCCACTCTTGCTAGATGTCCCTAGGTCTAGGTCATTAACATGTTTCCTTACATTCGAGGAAGACAAACTCTTAGCCAATCTGAAGTAGTTTTAGGCAAGGATACTTTTAAGGATGGAAATTTATATTAAAATGTAGAAACTTGGGCTAATCTTACTAATCCTTAATATGCAAAATGTAAAATGTTTGGCGATAGTTTTGTAAAAATGTTCAAATTTATAAGGATTTAATATAATTTCTATAATTTTTTGGCGATTTGTAACGTACAATAATTTTATTCTATGGAATTTGGGCGAATTGTTTTTAGAAAAAATTGGAAATTCACAAATATTGTTTTGGGAAAAACCATGGAAAATTAGCTCATTTGTGAAATTTAGCCCCTAAAATCATCTATAGTTTTAGGTCATACTTCAAGATTAAAAAGGTGGTTTCAATGTAGATAGTATTTGCAAGTAAGCCAAAATCTCTTGTAAATCATTGTTTAAGTCATTACAATGAGGTCGTGTGCTTGCAAGTAGCATTTAGCCTTAGTCTCACACATGAGACCAAATATTAACCTTGGTTACAATTTAACCTCATACCTAGGAGGATATTGTATCTATATTGTAAAAAACAATAAACATGGTAAAATGTATTTTTAATATATTGAGGTGGTTTGACAAGATGGTTGAGAGATAGGTCTTGCACTCTCCCCGTCCGTTATCCAAATAAAACCTTGGCTCGTTGTAATAAGGTTAGAAGGATAGACACCCCATGAGTGAGACCCTCCTCCATAGTGTGTTTATGTTACTAATTCCCCTAAATTTAAAATTAAATGAAGTATTTTTAATAATTTTATTCTTATATTAAAAAAATAGGAATCGATAATATCTAGAAAAAATTATTGTTTTTAAAATGTAAAAATATTTAGAGATAATAAGCTTTTATGGATAATATATCTAGTTTTGATATACATTATTTATATAAAAACAATAACATATACAAGAACATATTATAGCCGTTGCTCTTAAGTTGGTGGATATACATTTGATATCTAAATTTTAACAACGGTAGTATTTTAAAAATATTGTTACGTATGTACGCATGTGCTTACGCAATATCAATGTTGGTAGCGGGGACTGTAACTATTTGCTACAAAGTTTATTCTCCCTATCTGACGTATATACATTGTATATGTGCCCATACCGAATCCGAGGCTGAAACAAACTTCAACATGACAGTTGCACGGACAGATATACAGTTGTGATCACGATGATACGTGTATTCCCTGACAGCCAAGTTGAGATATATGAGAATCCTCGATCTCACATGTGAGCGTCTGTGTATATATGTTTGTGATGGTGAGCGTCTGTGTATATATGTCTGTGATGGTGTGCGTCTGTGTATATATGTCTGCGATGGTGACATATAAATACATCGGGCAGGGGATTTGGCGATTCTTTCCAATGTACATGGGGCCCACGATCAGCGAATGCCAACCAACCAACTTCACGACCAGCCGCTGCCCACGTGTAAGTGGGAATATGTGGGCCTCCATCGGTTGGCTTGTTTGACCAAAACAAAGAGATGACATTTTTCTCGTGTGTGTTGTCACAATTTCTCACTATTTCTTAATACACATCGCATGGTTGGCATTCCCTCAACGAGGTTGTACCCAACTTTGTGTTGGTGTTTGTGGGTCTTAGTTCTCTATGTATATTCATTGTGTATATGCCATCGTGTCAGTGAGGGGTTCATTTACTAAAAGCAATGTTCTTTTTTCATAATTATGTGTGTCTCATATATATAAGGTCAGTGTCAAACTAGATATCAAATTGGTGTATGAGATCTTCTTGTTTATGGGACAAGAGACCTCCTCTCCACAACGATTTCACTGCTATCCTCATTTGGATTTGAATTTGTGACTTCTTGGGAAGAAACACATGTTCTTAATTATTAGACTCAGTCAAGTTAAGAACACTTATTTCTTCCCAAGAAGTCACACACACACACACACACACACACACACTTTCTTTGTTTTGTTTTGATGGATGTAATACCTTATTTCAAAGTTCAAATTTAATTTATAGTTAAAATGGATCTATGGTATTGAAATGAGTATAATATAACAAGTGAAAACAAGTGTAGCATAGCAGCATAGTCCCTACCAGGTTGGAATGGGAATAAATGCACTGCTACAACGGGACCGAGTACAGACACGTGGGAAGCAAGTTGAAGTACATGGGATATCCATGCAGAGGATGACTTTGTGGCAGCGTGTCACTGGCCAGTCACAAGATATTTGGCTTGTAGATGACCCCACGTTAATATGCGAACGAGGAAGTTTTTTCCTGGGGTGTATATAATTTAAACATGGTACTTAGAAAACTTTTGTTTAAATGATTTGCAATAAAGGTTCCTGGCAAAAAGGACCAAGAAGCATAGACAATAAACATTCAAATACAATAGAATATTAAACAAAGGTTGGATCTGTTACATATTTCTGAAGCATACACACTAAACACTCAAACGCAACAGAATATTAATAATGTGTTGCAACAAAGGTTCCCGTTTTCTTTGAAATCTATCAAAAATCTGGAATCTGTTCAATCTTTCTTAAGCATATACATTAAAAATTCAAATACAATAGAATACTAATAATGTCTTGCAACAAAAGTTCCTGGACACAAAAAATTTAACATTCCCAAATTAGTTTTCTTTGAAATTTATCAATAAAATATTTTTGGAATCTGTTCCATATTTCTATTTCTGTTCCAAACATTCAAACACATTAGAATATTAATAATGTCTTGCAACAAAGGTTCTTTTTTCTTTGAAATTTATCAAAGTTCCATATTTCTAAAGCATACACATTAAACATTCAAATACAATACAATATTAATAATGTCTTGTAACAAAGGTTCCTGGACACAAAAATTTAGCATTCCCAAATTAGTTTTCTTAAAATTTATCAAAAATTAATATGTCTGTTACATATTTCTGGAATCTGTTCCATATTTCTGAAAATTTAAATACGTTTGTCATATAGACTGGGATTGGGGCTCCCGCAAACCATAAAAAGAAATAAGTATAAGAATTAAGAATGTAGAAAGAAGAAGTGTGCAACGGTAGAGAGGAAAACTTGACAAGAAGAAATTGGAAGTTATGAGTGTTTGGTTAGAGTTTTCTATTTAAAGAGGTATAATATCTGGATTGATAAATAAAACAAGATGGCATCAGTATAGACTTACTATGAAGCCGATCCGTTTTTGTTGCTATCGTCGAAGGTCGCTGGAATCGTGTCAACCGGTTGTTTCCCTTCCTCGACGAGGTTGTCCATTCTCCGTTGGAACCATTCTTCAATTTAGCTTCTCATGGGGGCCACGTTGATTTCATCATGGATTTCTTTGTCGAAAAGATTGTTTTCTGATTTCCTTAGATCCATTGAAATACTATGTAGACTCTGTTCAATTTCTTCATTGTGTGTCGAATAGTCCAGTACCCAGCTCTCGAGCTCATCTACATGATGTTCAAGGATGTCGTAAAACTTTTCGAAAGACAATCCCTTTAAAATATCAAGTTGTTCATCGAAGGCTTCTTTGGTCATTGACAAGGATTTGAGAATTAAGTTTGGCTCTTGAACATCGTTGGTACTTCCGTCTAAATCTATTTGGATCAGGTTTCTAAATAATTCTTCCTTTTCCAATATGGCTTGTTTACATTATTCGACAATGAGCTCCAGGTTCTTAAATTTCTTTCGTTGGCATGCTTTTAATTGTTTGGTCCGCTTTGGGGAGGGGAGATTCTCTTGTATTCTTTTCAGATCCGAGTTGTTGATGGCATGGTTGGCAAAAGGGGTCAGCACCTATTTACAGAAACGTTGATCATTTTTTAAATTCACCTGCAAATGTTCGTGCAAATCATTTTCCCTCTTTCGGAGAGAAGCTATATTTTGTGATGTTTCCCAGGCTTCAGTAACTAGCTGCATTGTTTTCTTAATGTTATTCTCTACAAGGGATCTAGACGATGCAAGGAGGGTGGATGATACTTTTATCTTGGTTGTAGTGGTAGCAGGCACGTTTTTTGCTAAAGGATTGACAAACTCTGGGGTAGCAATGAAACCCTCCTCAAATTTCTTGACGTGGTCTTTCAGTCTAGCATTCTTCACTTCAATTCCTCTAATGGAATCATCAAGAGCATCATCGATTACGCGGTGAAATAAGGAGATTTGGGACGACCACATTTTCCTAAAGTTAATCTCTGTGCGATATTTGCCTTTCCTATTTGTTACATCTCTCTTTTCAATGACCATATTTTTAGATTGGTTGTAAAAAACAACGCTCTGGAATACAAAGGATTCATCTTTGTCAAAAATGTCAGTCTCAGTTATTTCCATTGCGGACGGACCAACTTTGTGCATGTGCTCAGTTTCAATTTCAAGCTGCATCTGTTCACTTTCAATTTTGGGTTCGTCTACCTGCCCTACAATGTTTTTTCTCTTCTTCGTCAGTGAAACTTTGTGAGAACTATCATTTTTTGTGCGAGGAGGGTTCTTATATCCTCCTTCGTTTGAATATTTTTGGGTTGCTTTCTTACTGGGGTGCGTTGTTGAAGCGATGCTTCGTGATGTCGTGCTCTTGGGAGTGATGGCGGGGGACTGAGCACTCTTCTCACCATATATTTTTCCTTGTTGTCTGTACAATTTAGTCGTGCTTTGCAATTTCTCTATGTCGCAATTGCCAGAAGCAAGATTGTTGTCGTCACTGTCCCTATCTTCGATCATGTGTCTATGGATAAAAGAGCTGCTAAAGCCAACTGCTAGTAAATGTTCTCGAAAAATCCCATTAGGGTCGAACCCTTTTAGCCTTTCAACATATGTTAGGTTCAAGTTCTTGAAATGGCCTACGACGATTCACATAAAGGTCTGGAATGTTTAGAAGTGACGCCAAATATTACTCCATGCCCAAATACACTCAGTAGGAAATTATAAAATTGGATACCAACGAACGTGAGAAATTGTATGGGTGTTTGAGTCAATATTCTGAAATTACATAACGTTTTATGCCAAAGTTGTAATAGAATTGACAGACATCTAGTTTCTATGTCAAATAGTGTTGAGCGACCTCTAGATGAAGCAAGATACTTGACATTAAATCAACTTTCGATCCAGCTAGTTTCACCTTCATGCATCCACATAGGCGGTGACCCCAGGCTCTAGATAGCTTCGGCCTCGAACATTGACATTGGCGGTGGAAATGGGAACAGTGCTACTGACTGCACTGTGAAAATGCGATGAAGAAGCAGGGCTATCATTGTCAAAGTACTTAAACTGCAGGATTGTCAGACCTGCAAAGAACATCAACTTTAGTGTTTCTTTTTCACGAAATCTACAATGTTGGTTTCAATCCATAAATCTTTGGATGTTGGGTGTCCTGTGCGATAATGACCTTGACATTAGGCACATGACAAACATCTATTATATGACATTGCAGTGTTAATGCAATTGCCATAGTGGACAACGACTCAATTGCATTGGCACAAACAATATTAATTTTGTGATTACTGAACATCCTTGAAGGATGTGAACCCCAAACAACGCCTAAAACTTTTCAAACAGGTGTCTGTTAAAAAAAATACATTGTTCTATATTTAAAAAAAAATAAAAATTGTATGGTTTGAATCCTTTTTTTTATCAAATATTGCATAAACTGCAACATAAGAAATGCATTTTCCCCATCCAACACAAGGGAAACAACATGAAGATTGACATTAGGTTGAAACAGACATGGAAACACACCACTAAATTAAGGTATCTTCTAAAGAATGAAATAAGATGATTACATGAAGGTGGTAGTAAAAGGTGATGTTCAGAAACCAAATCATTACTTGAACACACAAAACCTCTTGTAGAAGGTGGTAGTATAAAGTAATCCTCAGAAAATGTTGCAAAGTCCATAATCCAGTTATATGCGTAGGAGTAGTAAAACAAAAAATGTGTAGTAGTGATAGACAGCTAATTGTATGTGGAGTCTGTAACTACATCCAGAGGACAGTGAACAAACTTTGACAAAGAACATGCCTTTCTGTCAAGTCTGTTACCACACCCAGAAGTAGCTCAACAAACTTTGAAATAGAAACTTCTGTAATTTTAGTATGTCGTTTTATCCACCCATACAGTTTCTCTTACCTGCTTCTGGGTACATTCGGGAATGGAGCAATATTTCACGTCATTTCTGAATATTACGCACCATTTTGCAAGCCATTGTAAGTGAGACTCCTCTGACGAAGACAAATTCTTGTGTGCTCTGTAGAATTCGATACACTTGCCAAATCTGTGTTTTTGGAAGAAACTATATACTTCAACGAAGGAGAATTTTGCAGGTGACCTGAAAATCCCTTCCAAATCCTAGCAAGAAAAAAAAGAAGATCAACAAACAAATCTCCAGCCAAGATTTTCAACCAACCAAAGCATCGAATACAGGGAGAACACCAACTAGAAGATACTTGTTTTTTTTTTCCCTGTCTGAGTTTTTGTTGGATAACAGATTTTTTTTTTGCTCAAAGCTCACGTCACATAAAACCATTCTCTCTTCTTTCATTTGGGCCTCAATGGCATCTCTAAGTTTTATGACATGTCCATGACTAGGAACATTAGAACGAAGGAAACCTAAAGCCCAACTCTTTGATGATAGAGAGAAATGATAATAAGTATTTAAAAGAAACGTTGGAGGATGACAATATGATCTTCGGTAGATTTTGGTTTAATTCGTCTTAATGGCATATGCCCTCAATATTTTTGATTATTAATGCCAATCTTTTCGAGTATGTGCGCTGAATAATGACTAATAGCACGTAATAACATTCCCATATCCGAGCAAATTCTCAAATTTGACAACATTTAACATATGCACAATATTAAAGACGGACATGACATCAAGGCCTCTGTGGATGACACATTTGTGGATGGCAGCGAGGTAGTACAATATTTCACTATTACTATGATGAAGCCTTTAAAAAACTAAAAGAGCCAATATGTTTTTTTGAAAATTCAAAATGCAGGCAAAACAAATTATCAGATCCCATAATATTTGCATGTCTATGCATTTTAATGGGAGATGTCCTCGAGCTTTCAGCTTATTAAAGCCAATCTTTTCAAACCTATTTGGCCGGTTGTCACTTTTGAAAGCATAATTAATGTCCATTGGGAAGGGTGGAAGGTAGCGGGGATGGAGGGGAGAGACAAAATGATTTTAAACTTTTCTGAACCCGAGAACGAGTGAACCCGCGAAACTTTGAAAACTCGACTAAGTATGGAAAGGCAGGTCAAACAAACAGAATCATCGTAGGCAGGGTTGTGAGTTCGAGGAGTGCGGGGTCGAATTATAGAGCATGAAAGTTCTGGGTGCAAGATGTATACACTGAACACTAGTTACCATAGTTTGATAACACCTATCCGCAAATCCGCATTCATAAAATTGGCTAAGTATGCAACCGAACGGAGGTCGGTCGGAATCGTGATGTGAAGATATAGATGGAGATAACAATTTGTCAATTCACCACACTGGGAACCCGCGAGCACATAACCATGAGAACGGATAGAACTATAAACGCATAATAGAGCGGAAGAACAAAAGGTAAAAAACGAGAAAGTTTACAAGAGGAAAAAAAAAGGGAGAGAATAGCTATATCGCTCAGACAACAACACTTACTCTCGTAACTATGAAACCATAGTAAGACATAAACCATGGAAAAAACATCGCCAACTATGAAATATAGTTGGAGCCCGACAAACTCTGGTTGAAGCCATAAGAGATGCAATTTACATCGACTGCAAAATTTTGCATGTTATTTTATCTTAATAGTATTTTATGGGGAGCCAACTGCAAAACAATGTAACAACATATCCAACTGTAGATGCAACACCCCAACATTGCAAAGCTTAGGCAAACAAGAGAAAACAACCAATAACAACCTAGTTAAGAAGCACCAAAAGGCCCAACTGCAGTTGCAAGACCGAAACCCTGCAAAGTTGAATCAAACAACAATAAGCAACATCCGACGAACAAAGAAGCAAGCACCAACCAGTCGACCATGAATGTCGCAATTCCAATCGTGGTTGCAGAACCCCAAACGTGCAAACTGTAACAAGACCAACAGGAAAACAAGAACAATAGCAACAGGAAAATAAGAAATCAGTGGAGATGCAAGAAGAAAGCATGAACCAGTGAACCAAGAATGTCGCTGAAGTACAATATTACCCAAATTGACTGCACAGAAGATTGCATATAAAAGAAAAATGGAGGAAAATGTATTGTAACAAGCCTGCTAAGTAAACATTTAATGTTGCGAAGTTTGTTAGGTAAACATTTAATGCTGTGAAGTCTGTTAGGTAAACATTTAAGTTTGTTAGAAATGCTCTATAAACATTTAAGAAAGAATGCAGTGTGGCAGGTCTCTTACATACCAAAAAAACATTTATTATAATTTATTATAAAATAAAATTAGTAACAATAGTTCGAACAGTAGAGAATGTATTCGAAGGACAAACTTTGGATATGCTAGCATATCAAACATTGGGATAAATTTAGCTAGCAAAAAATGCTAAGACAAACATTCAAACTAATGCTAGCATTAATCCACCTTCAAGCAATGCATAAAAAAAAATATATGATTCAAAAAGACTGTATACGATCAAAATTTTTGGATATGATAACATATAAAACATTGGGAATAACGAAGCCATCAATAAGACCTCCAATATGTTATCAATTAGATCATTACATATATGGTACTTTTTATTATATAAAAATCAATGTTTTTAGTTCCCTAGTTCCAACAATAGATATTATGCAAATATTTGTGGTCAAAGGACAAACTAATATGAAGTCAACAAATTATCGATCGCTGTAGTCCCTCTATACCTACAACAGGGACTAATAACAACAAAGTTGCTTATACCTAACTCTTAAAATGTTTTAAGATAATAATTCTATATGGTTCAAAGGTAAGAGTCTAGTCAAATCTCTATGTGATTAGACATACAATATTCTTGGCTATTTTTTTAGTAAATCCTATATTTATATATGGCTACAGTTTATATTTGTATATAGTGAAATTTTTAAACACGTTCATATCTATTGAATAAGTTATATATAAATTCGATATGGGTAAAATCATGAAGATGGGTAACACTTTCGTGACAATCTAAGGTTAATTCGATATTTGAAGAATCCAGGATTGTATTTGAAGAATTAACCTTTGAGGTTCTCCACATTATTTGATCGATTAGATTGAAGCTTTAGGTTGAAAGGATTATATGGTAAGGGAAGAAGTGGCAATGAGAGGGCCTGAGTTTGACTTGAATAAATGGTTGGTTAGGTGCATCATATAAACCAAAAGCATAGTCAAACCAGATAGAGGGATCATAGATTGTACACACTGATTTATTAGGGAGAAATATTCTCCAAAAGAGTTTATAAGTGAAATGAAGCTTGTCAATGATATCTCCATGTTTGTTGAGGAAATAATGTCCCTTGGGAGAAGTGTAACTCCATTCTTTTTAAACAATGACAATATTATAATACTATATTTTTTTGCCATTCTTGTTCAATATTCTTATAGATGAGAGCAAAACAAACCTGTCTCATTTCCAAAAATAATATAAGGACATGCTCTAACATACGAAGAAAATATAATAACATTGTACTCTGCTTAACATGTTGTAGGTGTATATTCTAACAAACTGTGGTAATACTAAATTTATTTGATAAAACATAATAAAAAAAAATAGATTTCGAGGCGCATTTAGGATTCCCTCATAAGGTTCCATATGTTTACCCATGTTTCCATTTTCACCGCCATAAGGGTCAACAATGTCTTTAGAGGGTGTAGGTTTAGTCGAGGCATCATAGTCTTCACTAGATCCAAGAGTATGATGAAGATTTAGGTGGGCCAAGATACATTCTACAAGGTTTTAAAGACCATCAAGAGTGATTGATTATTCAAATTTCTTACCTCTAATAATTATCAATCTTGCTTTAGACTCCTCCCCTTAATCTAAAAAAGATAGGAGTTTTTTTTCAACCTCTAGGGTTTTCTTATCATGGGTAGAATTATCCAACATGTTATTTTGTTTAATGGATTTCTTCCACTTCTCCCATTCTTGCACTAAACTATTGGCCATTTCTTTCAGCTCCTCAATATCTTGTTTGCAATGGTAGAGTCCATGTCTTAGGCCTCTCATCTCCCAGAATAAGAAGCAATAGAAAAAAATGTGACCCATTCCACCCCCACTATTCTTTTTAGTTATGTCCAACATGGCTCCAAAGACACTAGATAGGATCGAGGGGGCTACAGACCAAAATTTTTAGTCTCCCACTTTCTCCATCCCAACAATTTAGATTGAAAACCAGGTGTAGAGAGGAATTCTCTTCCCTTTATCTATCCTGACCCTTATCCTAGGTGTCTTCCCCAATTTCCAAGATAGTTAGGATGAGAGTTAATTCCATGGCTATATGACTGCATTGCATGTAGAAGTGTTGATTGGAGATTAAGTTTGCACTAAGGTTTCTATGTGTGAGGGTTGTCGGGGGGAGTACATGAGCTGAGGTATTTAATCCTCCATGTCAACTGCATGGATGAGACATGATGTGTGGAAGGAGGATTCCCCTCCTTTAACTCCTATATTTTCACCCTTTAAAGGCAATGGAACATTGATGATGGGAACCATCGTTAGGGGATTGGGTGGGGGGATGTTGTTTCCCCCCTTGCATCCATTAAAACACATTTTCCATCACTCATAGTTTCCCCCTTATTTTCTATCGTGTTGTCTCTTGTATTGAGGTGATGCAAAACTTGAAACTAGGATATTAAAGTTATGGTCTATGCAAGATAAAGAGTCCTTTGGATGACTCAAACTAGATTGAATCATAAGGGAGTTTTCCATTTTGAAGGGTTTTTTTTATGATGATAAATGTGTCCCCTATGATCCCTACCTCTTGTATAACATAATATGTTAGTATCATGACACTTTTGAGAGGAGTGAATGACTTTGCTTTCTTGTTGGAGGCGATTTTAAGTCTGTAGGATAATTTTGTAATGTAGGATAATTTTGTAACTTCATTTCCATTGAGATCTATGAGGATCCCCCACTCCTACAACCCCATAACTATAACTTCATGCTTACTAAATATATATGTTCTATTATGTCATAAATATATGTTGTTATAAAATGTAAAATTCAATAAATTTCATTAAGCAATTAGAACATTTGAAGCCCATAACTCTTGGAATTTCATAATTCTAACTATGCATTTTTAAATTTCATTAAGCAATTAGAGACATTTGAAGCCCATAACTCGGAATTTCATATTGTCTGTGACTATGCATTTTTGTTGTCGTATAGCAATGATAAATTCTTGTGTTTTTTACATTTTATTAGTGTTTTCCATTGTAAACGTTGTGCGTTTAATATATAATGCATATTTATATAAGTAGTTATCTTTAAACTTGCAACTATCTACAATGTTTAGTTTTTAGTTTCACTATTCACTTTACACTTTTTAAAAATTATTTGATTTCTCCTTCAACAATTATTATTTTAAATAAAAATATTGTGTATATTAATTTCAAATATAATTATATTAATTATTATTTTAAATAAAAATATTTTGTATATTTATTCCAAATATAATTACACTAGAACTTTAAAAAGTATTTTTTTTTTAAATAAATACCAAGAAATTTTATCATGTATTTTAAATAAAAATATTGTGTATATTAATTTCAAATAAATTATATTAATTATTATTTTAAATAATTTTTTTCTATATTAATTCCAAATATAATTATATTAGAACTTTAAAAAAGTATTTTTTTAAGCAAAAAAAAAATACTAAGAATTTTTATCATGTATAGTTACAAAAAATACAAACCTTTTATCGGGAGCCTTGCCATGATGTAAACTAGACTTTTGATCTTGTATTTAGATTATCAGTTTCTGTCATTGGCATCACTATTATTTCACTATTATAACCGAGAATGTGTAGAATTTCTTTAAACATAAACATTACATAATTCAAACTGGAGATTTAACTAAAGGCACCCCCATGACTGTTAAGTTGGAAAAATCAAAGGAATTCAAACAACAGATCTCAAACCTATCAACCTACTGCATGGATGAGAGGATCCTTTCCCTTAACTTCCTTCTACGCCAATCTTGGAACTGGCTAGTCATCCTCCACGAAAATCAACTTCTCTTTAGTCCCCTTAGAGATGGAGGTTCCTTTTGGCTGTCTCTCCAACGCTCCTAGTTCTTCATCATGGCGAACTCTGAAATGGACCCCAAATTGTGCTTTGCATAGGAGCTCAAACTTTCCTTCGAAAACACAAATAACATGCAGGGTGGTCCTATTCTTTACTTGTTTATTTTCCAATTCCTGTCCCACCATCGTTTTAATGATCCAATAAGGTTCAACAAGCCTGAAATACTTGGTATATCGAGTGCGTGAGTGGATTGGGTCAAGAACCCAATTCTTCAATTCTTCCAAAATTTCATCCTTCGAGGTTTCCCTATGCTTCCTGCACACAACCTCTTCAACTATAGTCGCTTCCTGTGTCACAGACTTCATGTAGAGGCTATGAAAATAGGTTTTTGCCTCCCAATTGGATTTTGTTTCTCTGGTTCAAGCCACAAGGCTAGACGATGAAGGTGAATCCACCACCCCTTGCATCCTCTTAAAGTTTCCCTGACCACCTTTCGAATCTCATCTTGTCATTGTGTTGCAGAGTCGAACAATGACCACCTCACAATGTATCGAGCAAAGCTCAACCATAGACCCCCACAGAATCCAAGACCAGTTGCTACCACTATCGCCTAGACTGAAACTCGTGCCTGGCGTTCTCATAATTTCCATCTCGTGCAAACATGGTTGTGACTCCATGAACCGATGCTGCATCAGTCCTTTGTAATTTTTATTCTTCACCCCGGATGTGTGTTAGCAGTTGTCTAGATGTCGACACGTTGACAACTAGAGACTCCACGTAAATATCTCTAACCCCAACAATTATCGTACGCCATCTAATTAACTTTAAAAATTAAATTAAATTATTATTATTATTATTTAACTTAATAAAAATAAAAATACATTTTCATATTATTTTTATTTATTAAAAACGATAATTCAAAGTAGACCCACTGTCTTTCCCAAATTACAGATGACCCTAAAAACGAAAGATGACCATAAATGAGACAAATATATTTTTGCCTCCTACACAAACACATTTAAAAGACCAAAAGAGGAATGAAGGATGTATTTATAATTGATATGCATATGATAGATTCACGATGAATATATAAACAAACCTACCAAAGAGAAACGATGTGCCATCCATAGAAATATATTTAGGAAAAGGTGTAGCTTGCAACCTTGTCATAAGATGACTCTTCGTCGTGATAAACCTTGTGATTAGAAATTTTTTAAGTGAAACTATGTGTCATCCATAGAAATATATTTTCCTAGCTTGCAATCTTGTCATAAGATGACTCTTCGCCATTATAAACCTTGTGATTAGAATTCTTAGTGCGTGACAAAATTTAGAAAATGGGACTTTGTCTTTGACTTCCTAGCAACAATGAGAGATTGAACCTTAAGGCCCTAAAATAACTCAAAGCCAAAGGGACTAACTTCAAATGGTTAAAAGTTCAATGTAGGACAAACAAACATCTCACTATTAAATTTGGACACATCTTCCACATTATCAAATTCATCTAGCAGAAAATCATGTAATTATGTAACTCATCCATCATTTGGACACATCTTCCACATTATCAAATTCATCTAGCAGAAAACCATGTAATTATGTAACTCATCCATCATTCGGACATATCTTCCACATTATCAAATTCATCTAGCAGAAAACCATGTGATTATGTAACTCATCCATCATTCTTTATTGTTAAACTACTCATAACCTATCCATGAAAGCATGACCTAGTTCAAGTGTTAACAATATGATTAGTTTTATGAGTTTTATATACATGAAAAAAATAGGCTATATATTATCAAATGTTATATACATTATCAAATGTTATAAAAAGAGAAATAATTAAAAACCCTAGAATTTTTAAGTTATTGAAGCCATTATAACAATATACTTATTATGAGTTTAACATGTCACTTGCAG
>JASDQU010307997.1:31783-46073 GCA_032191745.1 Picea mariana | reverse complement strand
ACATGTGTTCAAATGCAAATGGATCAATTTTGAAAAACACAAATTTATATAAATTACACATTCAAGATGCATATAAACAACAACAAATAACAGTGAACAGAAAACACATAACACAACAAATGATAAAGGAGTTCACCCCTCTCTTGGGCTACATCTTCTGATCCAGCTTCCAATGGATCTTTTGTATTATTTGCTCAAAGTGCTAAAATATGTGCTTTACAATGCTCAAAATGACAAATAGATGGCTCCAATGGCTTTAAAACGTCCAAAAACCCCTAGCGGCTTTTTTGGCACCTCGTTTGGCCAAAAATTGAAGAAGATAGGCTTCCTGGAAGTTCCCCTTCAAACTTGTTGTCTCTGGATCGCCAAAATGCACCTCCTCCTCCTCAACCTAGCCCCCATGCACATTTATGTGTTAAAACTCAGCATCGAGCACAACTGCACAAATGGTGCGAATTGTAGGATGGTTACGTGCCTAGGCCCCTAACCGCCAAGGTCGTGGGCACATGAAACACCATATGACCGCGTGCATATATACAAAGGGCCAAAGGTTTAAACGGTTGGAAAGGCGCATGCCATGGTTATATGGTATACCCATAAGACCGGGGGCTCATACAAAAAGGGGATACGTTTAAACATATGGTAAATGGTCAGAGGGAGCGCTGCGCTGGTGGTTACATTGCAACGTATATGATCGGGGGCTGGGGCTAAGCCCTGGCCCAGACCGCGCCCATTTCAAAACCATTCAAACTTAAATAATTTTATTGCCATATACATAATAAGAAACATATGGTGGCACACTGGTTGGGTGGACCTTCCCAAAGCGTTACCCCTGCCCGGAGGTCGCGGGGTTGAATCCGGCCAACAACATAAATTTTAAACCAACGTCAGGGTGACACATGGCGACCACTGAGTGGGCCACGTGTCAGCATTTCATTCACCATCAATGACACATGTCATACGCCAAATCGTCCACAATCCTACCAACCAACACCTGCCATATGTCGTACGGCCCTACCATGTGTCATACAACTTTGCCACATGTCGTACGGTCTGCCACGTCAGCATCCGTACAGACTATACAGTGAACACATTTTTTTGCCTGTTTGTCGTTTTGAACAGAATGCGATATCTCTCTCATCCGACGTCCATTTGAACCCAAACAAGTTGCGTTGGGTTTGTGACGACGAGGCCTATGCTCTCGTTTGATTTGAAGTGATTCCGAGCAGTTTGAATTTTTGAGCAAAATTTGATCCCCTGGATCAGTATTGAAAGGGCCACGGTTGATCGGACTCATGGTGTGAAGATATAGATAAAGAGTTGCCAATTTGTGAATCCAGGAGGTCGTGATCATATAGATGTGACTAAATATAGAACAAAAAGGGATAATAGAGGGGGAGAGAAGAGGAAAAATTAAGAGAAAGTGTTTATATTTATTCCAATAGTATTCATATTAATATATATTAATAGATTATTTCTGGTCCAAATGAAGATCATCTTCCAATTTGCAGGATCCTGTTTGGTTCGCAAATTTCATTGAAATCCATAAGAAACATCTATTGTTAGTTTATTAATGCCAATCCTTTCGAACCCTTGGTGAGTTCTCACTGGTAAAATCATAAATTGTAGATCATGAAAGTTCTTTGGGTGCAAGATGTATATGATGGAATAGGGGACATAAGTGTTGGATACCGCAAACCCGAGACCCGGTGATCAGATAATTGGCTAAGTATTGAAAGGGACCGCGGTTGGTCGAGCTCATGGTGTGAAGATATAGATAAAGAGTTGTCAATTTGTGAATCCATGAGGCCATGATCATATAGATGCGACTAAATATAGAACCACAAAGGGATAATAGAGGGGGGGGAAAGAGGAAAAATTAAGAGTTTTTATACATTCCAGTGGACAAATTGTATATTGCGAAACTCCGGGCACTGTTTGCAACTTGTGGAAGATTCGAAACACAATTTTGAGGCCTTCAATCCGAGAAATCGCAATCGAAAAAGTGTCCAAGTATGGAACAGGGAAACGCTGACCGAGACTTGTTTTCACTAATATATTGAAATTTTTAATAGCTTTTCCATTACCTGGCAAGATCTTCTTTGCTTGTTTCAGGACAAGTTCTGTAGGGATGGTTGGTCCTCGAGACTTTTGCTTATTAATGACGATCTTTACGGTTGTTGCATGATGTCGTTTTAGTATTAAAACTTTGGTGTTGCATATCTGGAAAGAAGTACGAGGATGGGAAGAACATGAAATGATGACTAGGAGTTGGAGATTTCATAAACCTGTCAATGCGAGGATCCAAAATAAGGTGACAAGGTCTCCCCAGAAGATGTGAGGCCCCAATGGCCAAATTGTATAGCTCAGAACATTTGAATGCATAATGTGTAACATGGAAGAGGGGACGATGTTGGAGTCTGGTAGTCAATTTGTATATGGTAGAGGACCGGGTGCCAATTCTTTTGTACCAGTGTGTTCAGTTGTCACTAGTAAGAGTATAGTTAATGAATATTAGGAAGGACACGAAGTTAGTGGGGATGGAAGGCAACGACAAATAGTTTGAGCTAAGTTAATGTATTCGAGGAGACTGCAGTGGAATTGTATATCACAAAATTTTTGAGTGCAAGATGTATATCACGGAACAATAAGCAACCAAGTTCATAAGCACCAACCCGACAACCACGACCATAAAATTGGCTAAGTATGGAAAGGAACAGTGGTCGGTCAGATTCTTCATGTGAGGATATAGATGGAGATGAAGATATGTCATCCTACCAACCCTGGAACCAGATATCATAGAAAGGTGACTAAGTATATAACCAGAAAGCGATAATGGATGGAAAGAAGAAAAGGCGAGTTCGTATGCACCAACTCGGCAAACACAGCCATAAAATTGACTAAGTATGGAAAGGAACAATGGTCAATCGGATTCGTCATGTGAGGATATAGATGGAGATGAATATATGTCAGCTCGCCAACCCTGCAACCCATGATCATAGAAATGTGACTAATCATATAACCAGAAAGTGATAATGGACGGGAAGAAGAAAAAGGGAAAAGGGTTAAGTATCTGACAGTAGAAAATCCATTTTTTGTTTATTAATGCCAATGTTTTCGAACCCCTGCTGGGTTTTCACTAGTAAAAGCATAAATTGTAGATCACGGAAGTTCTTTGGCTTCAAGATGTATATGACGAAACATGGGACATAGGTGCTGGATCCCGCGGACCCGGGACCTAGTGGCCAAATAATTGTCTAAGTATTGGCCAAGAGAAAGTTTTGATATTTATTTCAATAGTATTCATATTAATATATATTAATATATTATTTATGTTTCAAATGCAAATCATCTCCCAATTTGCAGGATGTTGTTCGGTTCACAAATTTCATTGAAACCACAAAATTTTTGAGTGCAAGATGTATATAACGCAACAAGAAGCAACAGAGTTCGAAAGCGCCAACCCGACAACCATAGCCATAGAATTGGCTAAGTATGGAAAGGAACAACAGTCAGTCGGATTTGTCATGTGAGGATATAGATGGAGATGAATATATGTCAGCCTTCCAACCCTGGAACCCGTGATCATAGAAAGGTGACTAAGTATATAACCAGAAAGCGATAATAGACAGGAAGAAGAAAATGGGAAAAGGGTTAAGTATCTCACAGAAGAAAATCTATTGTTCCTTTATTAATGCCAATCTTTTCGAACCCATAGTGAGTTCTCACTAGTTAAAGTATAAATTGCAGATCATAGAAGTTCTTTGGATGCAAGATGTATATGACGAAACAGGGGACATAGGTGTTGGATATCGCAAACCCTGGACTTGGTGGCCATATAATTGGCTAAGTTCTGGCCAAGAGAAAGTTTTTATATTTATTTCAATAGTACTCATATTAGTATATATGCACAGATATTATAAAATAGAAGAAGCTGCAATATATGCAATATATTGAATAGGAACATGGTGTCAACACTTGAGTTGCCTTGTTGTAATAGTCATTAATTCATTCTATTTACTTGACCCAAAGAATGTAAGCAGAATGGGTCCTCCAATTTCTTTCTTTAAGTATAGGGCGGGCGCCACATAAGTATGGCCTATGAAAAACTATTCTTCCATGTAAAATGTAAGGAACAAACAGAGTAGCCTTTATTTAAATTGAAGTACTGGGAAGCAGAAAGAAAAACTTGTCGTCCATGTTTAACGACACATAGAAAAAAGGTACAAAATAAAATGAAAATCAATATGAGAGATTGGAAAATACCATAAAAAAAATAAAACCGCAAATATTCTATATTCAAATAAGATGGGTTACAAAATACAACTGAGATTATTTTCCACAATGACTGTGATTTGGCTTGCCGCCGACCAATAAAAAATATGTACAATAATGAAGCTTGTTGACAGTCTTCTTGATGATCAAATGATTGATTCATAAAAAACAACGAGTTGAATATCAATTTCGGGTCTTGGACTTAATTGGTGCTACCAAATAGATCTATCCTAGTTTTTTGAATAGCTTGTCTCTTCTAGATATGGCATGATTGCATTAGCTGGTTATTCAACATTCCATTATTTGTTAAGTATTAATTTCCCTCTGTCGTCGAAAACTTGGGGTTTAAGGTTCCCTCCTTGTAATGTTCCTGACCATTGACATTTGAGACAACTTAGAAATGCGATTCAGGCCCAATTCAAAGTTCAGGGAATCGTTTTATGTGACATCAGTTATGGGGGAAACAAATCCTGTTAGGCAACAAAAGCCGAGACAGAAAAATTTAAGTATGTTGTGATTGCTATTCTCCCTGTATTCGATCATCTGTTTGGTTGAAAAGCCTACCTAAATATTTGTATGTTGAACTTATTTGTTTTATTACAGTAAATTGGAAGGAACGTCCAAGCCAGCTGCAAAATGTTCTTCTATTGAAGCACATGAATTCTTCCGGCAACACAGGTCTGGAAAGTGTATCAAATGTTGCAGATCGCATCAGAATATATCTTTCGTCGTAGGGGTGGAAGACATGGCGGCCCACAGAAAGGTATGGAATGTTCAAAAGTGAGGCCAAATATTACTCCATGCCCAAATACACTCAGTAGGAAATTCTAAAATTGGATACCAACGGACGTGAGAAATTGTATGGGTGTTTGAATCAATATTCTGAAATTACATAATGTTTTATGCCAAAGTTGTAACAGAATTGACAGACATCCAGTTTCTATGTCAAATAGTGTTGAGCGACCTCTCGATGCAGCAAGAGACTTGACATTAAATCAACTTTTGATCCAGGTAGTTTCACCTTCAGGCATCCACATAGGCGGTGACCCCAGGCTCTAGATAGCTTCAGCCTTGGACATTGACATTGGCGGTGGAAATGGGAACAGTGCTACTGAATGTACTGCGACAATGCGATGAAGAAGCAGGGCTATCATTGTCAAAGTACTTAAACCGCAGGATTGTCAGACCTGCAAAGAACATCAACTTTAGTGTTTCTTTCTCACGAAATCTACAATTTTGGTTTCAGTCCATAAATCTTTGGATGTTGGGTGTCCTGTGTGATAATGACCTTGACATTAGGCACATGATAGACATCTATTATATGAAATTGCAGTGTTAATGCAATTGCCATAGTGGACGATGACTCAATTGCATTGGCACAAACAATATTAATTTTGTGATTACTTAACATCCTTGAAGGACGTGAACCCCAAACAATGCCTAAAACTTTTCGAACAAGCGTATGTTATAAAAAATACATTGTTCTATATTTAAAAAAAAAAAATGTATGGTTTGAACCTTTTTTTTTATTATCAAATATCGCATAAATTGCAACGTAAGAAATGCATTTTCCCCATCCAACGCAAGGGAAACAACAGGAAGATTGACATTAGGTTGAAACAGATATGGAAACACACCACTACATTAAGGTATCTTCTAAAGAATGAAATAAGATGATTACATGAAGGTGGTGGTAAAAGGTGATTTTCAGAAACCAAATCATTACTTGAACACGCGAAACCTCTTGCAGAAGGTGGTAGTATAAAGTAATCCTCAGAAAATGTTGCAAAGTCCATAATCCAGTTATATGCGTAGGAGTAGTAAAATAAAAAATGTGCAGTAGCGATAGACAGTTGATTGTATGTGGAGTCTGTAACTACATCCAGAGGACAACGAACAAGCTTTGACAAAGAACATGCCTTTCTGTCAAGTCTGTTATCACACCCAGAAGTAGCTCAACAAACTTTGAAATAGAAACTTCTGTAACTTTAGTATGTCATTTTATCCACCCATACAGTTTCTCTTACCCGCTTCTAGGTACATTTGGGAATGGAGCAATATTTCGCGTCATTTCCGAATATTACACACCATTTTGCAAACCATGGTAAGTGCGACTCCTCTACTGAAGACAAATTCTTGTGTGCTCTGTAGAATTTGATACACTTGCCAAATCTGTGTTTTTGGAAGAAACTGTATACTTCAACGAAGGAGAATTTTGCAGGTGACCTGAAAATTCCTTCCAAATCCTAGCAAGAAAAAAAAGAAGATCAACAAACAAATCTCCATGCAGGATTTTCAACCAACCAAAGCATCGAATACAGGGAGAACACCAACTAGAAGATACTTGTTTTTTTTTTCCCTGTCCGAGTTTCTGTTGGATAACGGATTTTTCTTTTTGCTCAAAGCTCACGTCACATAAAACCATTCTCTCTTCTTTCATTTGGGCCTCAATGGCATCTCTAAGTTGTCTTACATGCCCATGACCAGGAACATTAGAACGAAGGAAACCTAAAGCCCAACTCTTTGATGATAGAGAGAAGTGATAATAAGTATTTAAAAACAATGTTGGAGGATGACAGTATGATCTTCCATAGATTTTGGTTTAATTCATCTTAATGGAGGATGCCCTCGATATTTTCACTTATTAATGCCAATCTTTTCGAATATGTGCGCTGAATAGTGACTAATAGCATGTAATAACATTCCCATGTCCAAGCAGATTCTCAAATCTGACAACATCTAACATATGCACAGTATTAAAGAGGGACATGACGTCAAGGCCTCTGTGGATGACACATCTGTGGATGGCACTGAGGTAGTACAATATTTCACTGTTACTATGATGAAGCCTTTAAAAAACTAAAAGAGACAATATGTTTTTTTGAAAATTCAAAATGCAGGAAAAAAAAAATTATCAGATCCCATAATATTCGCCTATCTAGATGCATTTTAATGGGAGATGTCCTCGAGCTTTCCGCTTATTAAAGCCAATATTTTCAAACCTGTCTGGTCGGTTGTCACTTTTGAAAGCATAATTAATGTCCATTGGGAAGGGCGAAAGGTAGCAGGGATGGAGGGGAGCGACAAAATGATTTTAAACTTTTCTGAACCTGGGAACACGTGAACCCGTGAAACTTTGAAAACTCGATTAAGTATGGAAAGGAAGGACAGACAAACATAATCATCGTAGGTAGAGGTAGGGTTGCGAGTTCGAGGAGTGTGGGGTCGAATTATAGAGCATGAAAGTTCTGGGTGCAAGATGTATACACTGAACACTAGTTACCATAGTTCGATAACACCTATCTGCAAAGCCGCATTCATAAAATTGGCTAAGTATGCAACTGAATGGAGGTCGGTCGGAATCATGATGTGAAGATATAGATGGAGATAACGATTTGTCAATTTGCCACACTGGGAGCCTGCGAGCACAAAACCATGAGAAAGTATAGAACCATAAACGCATAATAGAGCGGAAGAACAAAAGGTAAAAAATGGGAAAGTTTACAAGAGGAAAAAAAAAGGGAGAGAATAACTATATTGCTCGGACAACAACACTTACTCTCATAACTATGAAACCATAGTAAGACATAAACCATGGTAAAAGCATCGCTAGCTATGAAATATAGTTAGAGCCCGACAAACTCTGGTCCATAAGAGATGCAATTTACATCGACTGCAAAATTTTGCATGTTATTTTATCTTAAGAGTATTTTATGGGGAGCCAACTGCAAAACAATGTAACACCATATCCAACTGCAGATGCAACACCCCAACATTGCAAAGCTTAGGAAAACAAGAGAAAGAAACAAATAACAACCCAGTTAAGAAGCACCAAAAGGCCCAACTGCAGTCGCAAGACCTGAACCCTGCAAAGTTGAATCAAATAACAATAAGCAACATCCGACGAACAAAGAAGCAAGCACCAACCAGTCGACTAGGAATGTCGCAGTTCCAATCGCGGTTGCAGAACCCCAAACATGCAAACTGCAACAAGACCAACAGGAAAACAAGAACAATAGCAACAGGAAAATAAGAAATCAGTGGAGATGCAAGAAGCAAGCATGAACCCGTGAACCAACAATGTCGCTGAAGTACAATATTACCCAAATTAATTGCACATAAGATTGCATATAAAATAAAAATGGAAGAAAATGTATTGTAACAAGCCTGCTAAGTAAACATTTAATGCTGCGAAGTCTGTTAGGTAAACATTTAAGTCTGTCAGAAATGCTCTGTAAACATTTAAGAAAGAATGTAGTGTGGCAGGTCTCTTACATACCAAAAAACCATTTATTATAATTTATTATAAAATAAAATTAGTAACAATAGTTCGAATAGTAGAGAATGTATTCGAAGGACAAACTTTGGATATACTAGCATATCAAACATTGGGATAAATTTAGCTAGCAGAAAATGCTAAGACAAACATTCGAACTAATGCTAGCATTAATCCACCTTCAAGCAATGCATAAAAAATATATATATGATTCAAAAAGACTGTATACGATCAAATTTTTTGGATATGATAACATATAAAACATTGGGAATAGCAAAGCCGACAATAAGACCTCCAATTTGTTATCCAATTAGATCATTACATATATGGTACTTTTTATTATATAAAAATCAATGTTTTTAGTTCCCTAGTTCCAACAATAGATATTATGCAAATATTTGTGGTCAAAGGACAAACTAATATGAAGTCAACAAATTATCGATCGCTATAGTCCCTCTATGCCTATGACAGGGACTAATAACAACAAAGTTGCTTATACCTACCTCTTAAAATGTTTTAAGATAATAATTCTATATGGCTCAAAGGTAAGAGTCTAGTTAAATCTCTATGTGATTAGATATACAATATTCTTGGCTATTTTTTTAGTAAATCCTATATTTGTATATGGCTACAGTTTATATTTGTATATAGTGAAATTTTTAAACATGTTCATATCTATTGAATAAGTTATATATGAATTCGATATGGGTAAAATCATGAAGATGGGTAACACTTTCATGACAATCTAAGGTTAATTCGATATTTGAAGAATCCATGATTGTATTTGAAGAATTAACCTTTGAGGTTCTCCACATTATTTGATCGGTTAGATTGAAGCTGTAGGTTGAAAGGATTATAAGGTAAGGGAAGACGTGGCAATGAGAGGGCCTAAGTTTGACTTGAATGCATGGTTGGTTAGGTGCATCATATAAACCAAAAGCATAGTCAAACCAGATAGAGGGATCATAGATTGTACACACTGATTTATTAGGGAGAAATATTCTCCAAAAGAGTTTATAAGTGAAATGAAGCTTGTCAATGATATCTCCATGTTTCTTGAGGAAATAATGTCCCTTGGGAGAAGTGTAACTTCATTCTTTTTTTTAAACAATGACAATATTATAATACAATATTTTTTGGCCATTCTTGTTCAATATTCTTATAGATGAGAGCAAAACAAACCTGTCTCATTTCTAGAAATAATATAAGGACATGCTCTAACATACGAAGAAAATATAATAGCATTGTACTCTGATTAACATGTTGTAGGTGTATATTCTAACAAACTGTGGTAATACAAAATTTATTTGATAAAACATAATAAAAACAAATAGATTTCGAGGCGCATTCATGATTCCCTCATAAGGTTCCATATGTTTACCCATGTTTCCATTTTCACCACCAGAAGGGTCAACAATGTCTTCAGAGGGTGTAGGTTAAGTCGAGGCATCATAGTCTTCACTAGATCCAAGAGTATGATGAAGATTTAGGTGGGCCGAGTTACATTCTACAAGGTTTTAAAGACCATCAAGAGTGATTGATTATTCAAATTTCTTACCTCTAATAATTATCAATCTTGCTTTAGAGTCCTCCCCTTAATCTCAAAAAGATAGGAGGTTCTTGTCAACCTCTAGGGTTTTCTTATCATGGGTAGAATTATCCAACATGTTTTTTTGTTCAATGGATTTCTTCCACTTCTCCCATTCTTGCACTAAACTATTGGTCATTTCTTTCAGATCCTCAATATCTTGTTTGCAATGGTAGAGTCCATGTCTTAGGTCTCTCATCTCCCAGAATAAGAAGTAGTAGAAAAAAATGTGACCCATTCCACCCCCACTATTCTTTTTAGTTATGTCCAACATGGCTCCAAAGACACTAGATAGGATTGAGGGGGGCTACAAACCAACATTTTTAGTCTCCCACTTTCTCCATCCCAACAATTTAGATTGAAAACCAGGTGTAGAGAGGAATTCTCTTCCCTTTATCTATCCTGACCCTTATCCTAGGTGTCTTCCCCAATTTCCAAGATAGTTAGGATGAGAGTTAATTCAATGGCTATATGACTACATGTGCATGTAGAAGTGTTGATTGGAGATTAAGTTTGCACTAAGGTTTCTATGTGTGAGGGTTGTCGGGGGGAGTACACGAGCTGAGGTATTTAATCCTCCATGTCAACTGCATGGATGAGACATGATGTGTGGAAGGAGGATTCCCCTCCTTTAATTCCTATATTTTCACCCTTTAAAGGCAATGGAACATTGATGATGGGAACCATTGTTAGGGGATTGGGTGGGGGGATGTTGTTTCCCCCCTTGCATCCATTAAAACACCTTTTCCATCAGTCATAGTTTCCCCCTTATTTTCTATCATGTTGTCTCTTGTATTGAGGTGATGCAAAACCTGAAACTAGGATATTAAAGTTATGGTCTAGGCGAGGTAAAGAGTCCTTTGGATGACTCAAACTAAATTGAATCATTAGGGAGTTTTCCATTTTGAAGGGTTTTTTTATGATGATAAATATGTCCCCTATGATCCCTACCTCTTGTATAACATAATATGATCCCTACCTCTTGTATAACATAATATGTTAGTATCGTGACACTTTTGAGAGGAGTGAATGACTTTGCTTTCTTGTTGGAGGTGATTTTAAATCCGTAGGATAATTTTGTAATTTGATTTCCATTGAGATCTATGAGGATCCCCCACTCCTACAACCCCATAACTATAACTTCATGCTTACTAAATATATATGTTCTATTATGTCATAAATATATGTTGTTATAAAATGTAAAATTCAATAAATTTGATTAAGCAATTAGAACATTTGAAGCCCATAATTCTTGGAATTTCATAATTCTAACTATGCATTTTTAAATTTCATTAAGCAATTAGAAACATTTGAAGCCCATAACTCGGAATTTCATATTGTGTGTGACTATGCATTTTTATTGTCGTATAGCAATGATAAATTCTTGTGTTTTTTACATTTTATTAGTGTTTTCCATTGTAAACGTTGTGCGTTTAATATATAATGCATATTTATATAAGTAGTTATCTTTAAACTTGCAACTATCTACAATGTTTAGTTTTTAGTTTCACTATTCACTTTACACTTTTTAAAAATTATTTGATTTCTCCTTCAACAATTATTATTTTAAATAAAAATATTGTGTATATTAATTTCAAATATAATTATATTAATTATTATTTTAAATAAAAATATTTTGTATATTTATTCCAAATATAATTACACTAGAACTTTAAAAAGTATTTTTTTTTTAAATAAATACCAAGAAATTTTATCATGTATTTTAAATAAAAATATTGTGTATATTAATTTCAAATAAATTATATTAATTATTATTTTAAATAATTTTTTTCTATATTAATTCCAAATATAATTATATTAGAACTTTAAAAAAGTATTTTTTTAAGCAAAAAAAAAATACTAAGAATTTTTATCATGTATAGTTACAAAAAATACAAACCTTTTATCGGGAGCCTTGCCATGATGTAAACTAGACTTTTGATCTTGTATTTAGATTATCAGTTTCTGTCATTGGCATCACTATTATTTCACTATTATAACCGAGAATGTGTAGAATTTCTTTAAACATAAACATTACATAATTCAAACTGGAGATTTAACTAAAGGCACCCCCATGACTGTTAAGTTGGAAAAATCAAAGGAATTCAAACAACAGATCTCAAACCTATCAACCTACTGCATGGATGAGAGGATCCTTTCCCTTAACTTCCTTCTACGCCAATCTTGGAACTGGCTAGTCATCCTCCACGAAAATCAACTTCTCTTTAGTCCCCTTAGAGATGGAGGTTCCTTTTGGCTGTCTCTCCAACGCTCCTAGTTCTTCATCATGGCGAACTCTGAAATGGACCCCAAATTGTGCTTTGCATAGGAGCTCAAACTTTCCTTCGAAAACACAAATAACATGCAGGGTGGTCCTATTCTTTACTTGTTTATTTTCCAATTCCTGTCCCACCATCGTTTTAATGATCCAATAAGGTTCAACAAGCCTGAAATACTTGGTATATCGAGTGCGTGAGTGGATTGGGTCAAGAACCCAATTCTTCAATTCTTCCAAAATTTCATCCTTCGAGGTTTCCCTATGCTTCCTGCACACAACCTCTTCAACTATAGTCGCTTCCTGTGTCACAGACTTCATGTAGAGGCTATGAAAATAGGTTTTTGCCTCCCAATTGGATTTTGTTTCTCTGGTTCAAGCCACAAGGCTAGACGATGAAGGTGAATCCACCACCCCTTGCATCCTCTTAAAGTTTCCCTGACCACCTTTCGAATCTCATCTTGTCATTGTGTTGCAGAGTCGAACAATGACCACCTCACAATGTATCGAGCAAAGCTCAACCATAGACCCCCACAGAATCCAAGACCAGTTGCTACCACTATCGCCTAGACTGAAACTCGTGCCTGGCGTTCTCATAATTTCCATCTCGTGCAAACATGGTTGTGACTCCATGAACCGATGCTGCATCAGTCCTTTGTAATTTTTATTCTTCACCCCGGATGTGTGTTAGCAGTTGTCTAGATGTCGACACGTTGACAACTAGAGACTCCACGTAAATATCTCTAACCCCAACAATTATCGTACGCCATCTAATTAACTTTAAAAATTAAATTAAATTATTATTATTATTATTTAACTTAATAAAAATAAAAATACATTTTCATATTATTTTTATTTATTAAAAACGATAATTCAAAGTAGACCCACTGTCTTTCCCAAATTACAGATGACCCTAAAAACGAAAGATGACCATAAATGAGACAAATATATTTTTGCCTCCTACACAAACACATTTAAAAGACCAAAAGAGGAATGAAGGATGTATTTATAATTGATATGCATATGATAGATTCACGATGAATATATAAACAAACCTACCAAAGAGAAACGATGTGCCATCCATAGAAATATATTTAGGAAAAGGTGTAGCTTGCAACCTTGTCATAAGATGACTCTTCGTCGTGATAAACCTTGTGATTAGAAATTTTTTAAGTGAAACTATGTGTCATCCATAGAAATATATTTTCCTAGCTTGCAATCTTGTCATAAGATGACTCTTCGCCATTATAAACCTTGTGATTAGAATTCTTAGTGCGTGACAAAATTTAGAAAATGGGACTTTGTCTTTGACTTCCTAGCAACAATGAGAGATTGAACCTTAAGGCCCTAAAATAACTCAAAGCCAAAGGGACTAACTTCAAATGGTTAAAAGTTCAATGTAGGACAAACAAACATCTCACTATTAAATTTGGACACATCTTCCACATTATCAAATTCATCTAGCAGAAAATCATGTAATTATGTAACTCATCCATCATTTGGACACATCTTCCACATTATCAAATTCATCTAGCAGAAAACCATGTAATTATGTAACTCATCCATCATTCGGACATATCTTCCACATTATCAAATTCATCTAGCAGAAAACCATGTGATTATGTAACTCATCCATCATTCTTTATTGTTAAACTACTCATAACCTATCCATGAAAGCATGACCTAGTTCAAGTGTTAACAATATGATTAGTTTTATGAGTTTTATATACATGAAAAAAATAGGCTATATATTATCAAATGTTATATACATTATCAAATGTTATAAAAAGAGAAATAATTAAAAACCCTAGAATTTTTAAGTTATTGAAGCCATTATAACAATATACTTATTATGAGTTTAACATGTCACTTGCAG
>JASDQU010307997.1:16766-27373 GCA_032191745.1 Picea mariana | reverse complement strand
AGGGTGGGGGAGGGGTTGGGGATAATATATGAGAAAAATTAATAAGTTAAGATGGGGGTGGGGGGAATATATGAGAAAACTTAATAAACTTATTAATTTTTCTCATACATTCCCCCCACCCTCGTGAGAAAAATTTATCAGTTAGGGAGGGGGTGGGGGGAATATATGAGAAAATTTAATAAACTTATTAAGTTTTCTCATATATTCCCCCCACCCCCAGCCTCACCCTCATCACAAAGGTGGGGGTGGGGGTGGGGGGAATATATGATAAAAATTAATAAGTAGAGGGTGGGGGTGGGGAGAATATATGATAAAAATTAATAAGTAGAGGGTGGGGGTGGGGAGAATATATGATAAAAATTAATAAGTTGAGGGTGGGGGTGGGGAGAATATATGAGAAAACTTAATAAGTTTATTAAGTTTTCTCATATATTCCCCCCACCCCCATCCTCATCACAAGGGTGGGGGGAATATATGAGAAAACTTAAAAAGTTTATTAAGTTTTCTCATATATTCCCCTCACCCTCATATATATTAGGGTGGGGGGAATATATGAGAAAAATTAATAAACTTTTTAAGTTCTCTCATATATTCCCCCGACCCCCACCCTTATCATATATATTAGGGTGGGGGGAATATATGAGAAAACTTAATAAAAATTTTAAGTTCTCTCATATATTCCCCCGACCCCCACCCTCATCATATATATTAGGGTGGGGGGAATATATGAGAAAACTTAATAAAAAGTTTAAGTTCTCTCATATATTCCCCCCACCCCCATGTTGAGGGTGGGGGTGGAGGGAATCATCACATGGGAGTGGGGAGAATATATGAGAGAACTTAAAAAGTTTATTAATTATTCTCGTATATTCCCCCCACCCTAATATATATTAGGGTGGGGGGAATATATGAGAAAACTTAATAAACTTTTTAAGTTATCTGATATATTCCCTCCACCTCCACCCTCATGATGAGGGTGGGGGTGGGGGCAATCATCACATGGGAGTGGGGAGAATATATGAGAGAACTTAAAAAGTTTATTAATTTTTCTCATATATTCCCCCCACCCTAATATATATGAGGGTGAGGGTGGGGGGAATATATGAGAAAACTTAATAAACTTGTTAAGTTCTCTCATATATTCCCCCCACCCCCATGATGAGGGTGGGGGTGGGGGGAATATATCAGAGTTAGTAGGACTATACTTTACATATATGTTGTTATGAATGATTTTAAGAAAAATGCAAGGGAATGTTGTGGGTTTTTTGCTCACAAGCATCTCACTGAATAATCAATAAGATCTCCCTAGGATCAACCTAGTTATCCTAGACAGAAAGGAGGTAGACTTCTTATGGATTTCCTAGATCTAGACTCAAACTCATGGATTCATAATTATCCTAAATAGTGAGGAATATTTGTGTACCTTTCTTGAGGTGGTCCTTCGTATTTTCTGACTATTGTAGTCCTTAAACTCCATCTCCATGCCCCACAACATGTTTATTGTTTACAAAATACAAGCAAAACCTTCTCTTCTTCTCTACTAAGGATTAAAATCCTAGATCCAATCTAATTCTAATAAGACCTATAAAGGAATGAATCATATCTATCATTCATTAAATGAACACAAATGATATCAATGGAAAACCATTGATCTATTATTAATCATAAGAACATTACATCAAAACATGCATACCTCAAATGTTGATGCAAGCTCCTTTAACCTCCTTGCTCCTTGCCTCTCCTTGAGCTCCTTGTTCAGGCTACGCTTCAAAGACTTTTGGCTGTAGTAGATGGATACCTTTGCAGTTGGAAAACATAACAATGTTATTCCATTCTTCCTCCTCTTGCCCAAGGTTTTCCTTTGTTATATAGCTCTTGGAGTCCAGGCTTGGGAGAGGCTTATATATATTCTAGACACCAATAGAGACTCAAATGATGTGAGTTCCTAGGCCTTTGACACGAAGATCCAACTCATCCCTTGCTTCTGAAACTTCAGCTTCTGAAACTCATCCCTCGCTCCTAAAACTCTAGCTCCAAGATCCACAACTTGCTTCTTGTATACAAAAGAAAAGAAAAACCTTCTCTCCTTCTCTACTAAGGATTAGAATCCTAGATCCAATCTAATTCTAATGAGATCTATAAAGGAATGAATCAGATCTATCATTCATTAAATGAACACAAATGATATGAAGGGAAAACCATTGATCTATTATTAATCATAAAAACATTACATCAAAACATGCATACCTCAAATGTTGATGCAAGCTCCTTTAACCTCACTCCTTGCCTCTCCTTGCAGCTCCTTGGTTAGGCTAGGCTTCACCGACTTATGGTTGTAGTATATGGATACCTTTGCATTTGGACAACATCACAATGCTATTCCATTATTCCTCCTCTTTCCCAAGGTTTTCTTTTGTTATATAGTTCTTGGAGGAGGCTTGGGAGAGGCTTCTAGAGACCACTAGAGGCTTGAATGATGTGAGTTCCTAGGCCTTTGACACGAATATCCAACTCATCCCTCGCCTATCACTTCGTAACCCCTCGATTCTAGAAGTTTGGAAGTGCCTCGCTTGTTCAGCCACTAGTGTCCAGTGAGGGCCTCGCTTGTTATCTACTAGGTGTCTCGCGAGGATGCCAATAAGGGATAAAAAATGGTTCAATCCAGAGGAAAAATATGTATTTGGATCTTTATCCTATGATTGCTTCCTCTCTATCCTATAGGGTGGAATTTAAGGCTATAACAGAGAACCATCCACTTAACACAAACATGGGTTAGTGTAGGAAAACTCCCATTTATTCACCATTGGAATACAACTCAACCAATACAAAATAATATCATTAAACGATTATTGTAAAAGTATACATAGAAAAGCTCGTTTTACATTGAAAATTTGGAAATAACTGAGGTGTGACACTACATGAAGAGTCAAGAAGGAAGATCCTAATACCAAGGAATTTGTATGTGACACCAAGGCTGCCCTGATGCCATTTCTCAGTGGAGCGAGGTTGATCTTAAGACCACATTGGCCCCAAGGTGATATTTACATTGCTCCCATGGGCAATCTAGATGTTTCAGGGATTGAGGTGGTTCATGTGGTCGAATTCAAGCCATTAGAAAAAGTCCAAAATTTACAAAAATAACATGTGTTGAACAAATTGGTTGTGTCACATCTTAAAGATTAAGAAGTCGTCACATGAAAATAATTCCTAGTAAAGTGGAATGGTATAAAAAATCATGAACAAAAATTGATTTAGGATGGTAAATTTCAACAATTAACCATTTTTAAGAAATACATAAACCTTATTTACATGATTTGGGAAATTGGCATTTCTAATAACCTACTTAACACAAACAATTATATCTAAAATTACAACTATATCATCTATGCTATTTACTTTAATTATATCTTTTATGTTATTTACTTTTTAGTTTAATACCCATGTCATCATGTCAATACACTAAATTAGGAAATGAACACAAACCAAAAAAATTTAGTACATTAAGTTTCTTTTAGCTTCTACACACGAAAACATTCAAAAGACTTGCAAAAATGTAATTACATTCTTTATAATATATAATGGATAGAAAATGAATATATAAATAAGCCCACCCAATTGAAACTAAAACTACTCGTCATCAATATAAACATATATGCTAGTAATATTAGTTTGTCATGCATAGAAACATATCTAAGAGGAGGAATATTAGTAAAAGGAACCATGACTTAGAACTATTTACAATGCCATTTGCAAAATGTTGCATGCATAGTTCCTAAATTTTTATATTTCCTTCTAGTTTTTTACATTGTCTTTGTCAAAATCGAGATAATGGAATCTTGTGATTGACTTCATACTTGAACAATGATAATGAATTAAAACATTAGGTTTATTTCATAATATCGTACAAATTGGTAAGTGGGAAACATGGAGGGAAAGTGTTATGATTATTATGGAAAAACACGCTGGGAAAGAAAAACACTATGATAGATAAGAACTCTTCATCTTTATAGGATGAAAAAATGTTAAATAATGTAAAGATTGGTTTGTTACTTTTTAAGGATGAATTAAAACATTAGGATTAGGTTTATGGTTTATGTCATAATATTGTACAGATTGGTAAGTGGGAAACATGGAGGGAAAGTGTTATAATTATTATGGAAAAACATGCAAGGAAAAAAAAAGCACTATGATAGAGAAGAACTTTTCATCTTCATAAGATGAGAAAATGTTAAATAATCTAAATATTGGTTTGTTCTTTTCATTTTTCTTCTCCACTATCTTACAATGATGCTTAGACATCATGACAAGACCATGTAATTCAGGACAAGAATGCAGGCTGCATCATAGTTGTTACTTGGGGGTAATGACAATAAACATCATGATAAGACCATGTAATTCAGGACAAGGATGCAGACTGCATCATAGTTGTTACTTGGGGGTAATGACAATAAAGTAAATGACAAGACCATGTAATTCAGGACAAGGATGCAGGCTGCATTATAGTTGTTACTTGGGGGTAATGACAATAAACATCATGACAAGACCATGTAATTCAAGACAAGGATGCAGGCTGCATCATAGTTGTTACTTGGGGTGATGACAATAAAGTAAATGACAATGGGAGTAGTTAGTGTCATTTAGTGCTATTTGGAATCGACAAAATAATGATCAATAATAAAATATATTTTGTTTTATTTAAATAATGATTAATATTCATTTGTTTTATTTAAAATGATATCATTTGGAATAATATTAATAAAGAAAATTACATTTAATTGGTTTTCTATGAAATAATATCATTTTACTTATGTTAGATGGAATAATGTTAATGGTAACACTATCTTCATCATTTGCCATTATTGTTATCTTTTATGCAAGTCTTGTCAAGTTGGTAAATCGTCTTAATGATATTTAACCTCTCCCTTTTTACCATGGGTAGAAGAGATTTATCATGCACTCAATGTTAATAAAATGAAATGGAAAAAAAAAATACATCTTATGTTTAATGTACAAATAAAATTTAAAATAAATATAGAACATAAATTAACATAAATATATAATTAAATGATTCTCCCTAATTAAAATTGATATCTCTCAATGCATAAATAAATCTTAAGTTAAAATTAACCTATGTAAATAATATTGCAAAATTTTATAGTTATAAAGTTCACTAACCAAATTACATCACTTAATATTTAAATACAAAGTAGATACACAATCACGATTCACTAAACACAACTAAACATATATTAATTTTGTAGCTTAATTACAAAATTGACAAATGAAACATGCATTAAGATTCATGCCATGAGTTTGTACAACAAATAGACAAGTGAAAACTATAAAATTAAATAAATTATGAACATTATTCATAAATAGAAATGATTTGATGAGAAAGTTTGGAGAACATACAATAATATTATAGTAAAAATTATCATTTTTTTTATAATATAAGTATTATATAATAGTGGTTCTAAAGCTTACTTCAATTCGATGAACTATCCATTCGAGATTTATAATATAGAGAATGATTTAAAACAATTTTTTTTTCTAATTCTTATTTTATATTATAAGATGTTTTATTTTTTAATATATAAAATACATAAAAACAAATTATACTTTCAATTTTGAAATAGATATAATTCTTAATATATAATACATAAAAACAAAATATATTTTTAATTTTTTTATATTTTATTTTTAATATATAATACATAAAAACAAATTATACTTTCAATTTTCTTATTTCAATTTTGAAATAGATTTAATTCTTAATATATAACACATAAAAACAAAATATACTTTCAATTTTGAAACAAATTTAATATGGAACAAAAATTTCATTTTGTTATATATTTTGTTTTTTTACAAATAGTTACATCAATTCACATTTAAATCCTTTACTACCAAACACTATTATGACAAATAATTCAACCACTAATCTCACACTTTTTTGAAAAGAAAAAAAATAAAAATAATCCCACATCTTATTTAAAAGCAAAAAATAACATATATTGATATCATTAAAGGAACTTCTTACTTTTCTTCTTTATTTCATAATTTACTCTGTCAAAATGGCCTCAACTCACAATGAACTCGTAAAAAAAGAACATAGCTGTGAAATATGTCACAATAAAAAATAATAATGTATCTTAATCCTCTTATTGTGTAATCATGCATTTTAAATTTATTTAATTTAATGGATAGCATATAACTCTTCAATTTACATGAAAGAAAGTATTAAATTATAAATTGTTTATAGTGGTGTAAAGTTGGTTTATAGAATTTATAGTGTTAGAATGTTGTAAAATGAGTTATGTTTCACATACAAGTATAGTTTATTGTAGCATGAGTTGTGTTTTTATATATAAATGCACTTGGAATATTTAATGGAGTGGTTTGATAAGAGTGTAATTTTATTTGTTTCGAATTTTGCATTTTATATTTATTGCATTCATGATATCCAATTGAGCTCTAGTTTATTGAGGTCTCTTTTTTTTAGATTCATGTAGGGTTGTGGTCTTCCTTATTGGCCTGCATTGCTCCTATCTACACTTTTAATTTGCTTTTATGCTTTTTTTTTGCCTTCCATTTTTCTAAACTTATTTTTCACATATTGCTTGCAATGTATTGTAATCAATGAGGACTTTCACCACCATCAACTAAAAGTGAATTGGTATGAGCTCTCCCCTAGAACATCGATCTATCAAGAAAAGGTAGATGGAATTCCCCCAAATCTTGTCCACACTCAGTTATGTCGGAGGATATCTAGGTCCTTCCTATAAACACAAATAAAATTAACCAGAGGGCCAAGGGAATTAGCTTCCCAATCACCCCATGAAGTCTAGCTACCTCATACTCAATATTTCCTCCAACATGCATAGTTCTTTCAAGCCCCAACATATTTGTTAACATCATTTTCTTAGATAACAAATTAATTTATATGTGAGGTGGTGAACCAATTGACAGATGGACGAGCCAAATGATGATGAATTTCTTCATCCCTCCCCCATCTATCAAATTCTTTGACATCATGCCACTCCATTGCCACCTATCCTACAACTAGACATACATCAACTCTAGTATTTAAACATGCCCTTTGTTGGATATGTGTTGTAACCTTTGTAGGTAGAATTAGTCACATCCTAGTGGGGGTTCAGGGACTGGCCCCCAAATGAAGGCGGTCCAGGGGGAACTATTATAGAAATCTAAGTCCTATGGCTTTGAGTCATGGGACACAACAGAGCAACGCCCTTAAAAGACTTCTCTCAGACTCTAATTAGGTATTTAATTAAAGGTAATTACTTGCAATAATTAAATTTCGAAACGTAGGAAAGAGGACATGCCTAGAACCCAATGTTTGAAGTGAATCCCACTAGAGGTCTTTTGCTCTAAAACACTTTCACAATGATCTTATGAAAATCCTGCAAACAAAGAAGTGTGCAATTTCCAACAGGTAGTTATCCACTAACTAAATTTGTATAATCAATTCAATTTGTATGTTAGATACAAAGTAAGATACAAATAATCTCATTAAAATCATGAATTAACAAAGAGAAATGGACGAGAATGAGAGTTCTTTTATTGATAAAAACAAAGGAGTTGGTTACAACCTGTAACCATTATGTCACGATCCCAGAACTAGGCTCCAAGTTCCTCCACCCAAGGTGTGAGATGACAAGAACTACCTTCGATGTTTTGTGTTCTAGCAGGTCCAAGGACGTAATGGATTTCTTCTTGACAAGATAAGGGGAAACACAAATCCTGAAAACAAGGGTTTTTAGAGGGGAATGAAAATCTCAGAAATAAAGGGAAATAGGGGCTTGCAGGGATATAATGAAATTGCCAGCATAAGCATGCATCTCTTTGATATGATCTTCCTCCATCCCAAGGTTCTCTTGTATACTCCCTTTTGACAATTGGAGTAGTTATGAACATGATATAGGAGGTCGAGAACCCATCAAATCCACCCAAAATATTGGGATTTATTATTATTTTTCTAGCTAATTAAACATGTACGTGTGTTGCTAACTAGGAAAGTGCATATGTACATGAGTTGCTTTAAGGAGAGTCACATACATATAGAAAAGTGGGATTTTTTAAGATGTTTTTAGAGAGTAAAAGGGGGATTTTTCTCTTGCAAATAGGGAATGGGATGTGACTGAGGCTAATGCGTCATCATGAGTATATGTGGTGTCAAATTATGCTATAATAGATTCCCCTTAATGCATGAGGTCAAAAGAGCAACTGATGGCTAAAATACATTACAAATAATCATGAGATTTTGGAGGGGCCTTTGGGTAGGAGTAATTGAAGACCAGTCCCATAAAAATACCTACAACAGAAACAAGTAAGATACTCTCTTCTCAAGTCGAGCATTCCCATTCTTGAGTGTGATGTAAGCATGACCGCTAGATCAAGTACATTGTAGATCCATGAGTAATGAAAGCATAACTGATGTCCATGGCCACAAAAAATATACACAGTGGATCCATGCGATATATAGAAGTAGCAATAATGGACATGCGAAAATACACAGTGGATCCATGCAAAAGTGTATATCATAGCCACAAATGGATACACAATGGAGCCATGTCTTAGAATCAAATAGAGGATATCTGGAACCCGATGGAATGAAAAAAATGATCCTCTACAAGTACCAATGTCGAAGAGGGTGGTAAAATCAATACAAGTTGGGTAGGAGCACAAAATATGTGATGCTTGTACTTCACCCGAAGTATTCAAAACAATCCATCATGGTATGAGTCTACACTATGAGAATAAATGTGTTGGAGTCGAACATAGTGAGACCTTGTTTGATTACTAGTCATTGATGTATACCATTAACAAACGCGAGACAACTCACCGATAATGATAATGGGTGTCAAGGTACCTAGTACAATCTAGAAAGTGTGAATAAATGAGCTGATGTTGAACACATGATAGAATATATTGAGAAGGGGACATTGATGTATTCCCATTGTCAATAGAGAGGGAACATGACACTGATGACTGGAAGCCCCCAAGGTACGAAAAATGACTCTATATCATTGTCCCAGAGTAAGATGTCCTGGCATCGATAGGAAGAGATCTGTTGGAAGGAACACATTAATGAATCCTCCATCATCTAGCACAAGGGGTAGAAGAAGGCCAAATATTTGGAAGGATTCAGATGAAAAGATTGAAAGGACCACTCTAAGGTACAACTCTGGCATGTACCAGATAGAATAACACATGACAAAGACTCTCTGAATAATAGCTAAAAATGGAGACTACTGACAAAGATAGTGAATCCACCAATGGGTTCAAATGGAAAATAAGGTATTGCATGAATCCCTATTTGTGATAATGGTCGTGGATGTCGAACATAAGGTACACCACTCAGTCATCGACCAATGATGTTTTTTCATCTATTGAGTGCAAGGTTACCTATCAATGATGTAAATATCCCTAGGGTTCAACTTTAAGTCATACTCTCAGAGCAATGCATCGTAGTTGATAAGAGAAGACCTGCCAACAATAAGTCAATGATGACCTTCTATACTATCACGAGTGAGAGAATAAGATATTTGTTAAGCTGAGAAATACTTGAATGACATGGGAAGGACGACTTGAAGAGTCAAAGATTTTTTTAGAATGGTTGACACATGATGACTTCCCTTGAACAGAGACACGACACATAATGTGACTTATGAAGAATGGATTATAAACTGGGATACGTTTGTGACATAGAAGGCATTGAAAAATGCTCCATATGACTGGAAGAATAACCAATCAGAGGAAATTATGCTCAAAGATGAGAAAAAAGTCCTCCTAAAGCCATACTAAACCCAAATAATGAGGTGAATACTCATAAGATTGTGTTATGTTAAAGCGAAACATAAGTAGCTTCCATATAAACAATATTTAGACTTAGTCTCATCCTTATTTTTTGTTTTTTAATTTATTTTTATTTTTCATATTATATTACCTTAAAAAAGAATAAAAGAATGCTATGATATAGTGGGGGAAACGAGTGTCCCTGGAAAACAAACTAGTTCCAAGAACAAGGAACATACCTATCCTCAATTCAAGGAAAGCATGTGCAATATATGGACACTCGGGGGAAAATTTCCTCCAKGGATACATGTGTCAAGTCACAACGGATAATATTRCAAGRCTGGTATCTTTTCGAGAATGCATATACGATTGGTTATATCATAGCAAGTTTAAGCCAACATTAGGTTCRAAAAGCGCGAGTAGTCAATGTGCAATGCAAATACAACTCAACAATTTTTTTTTTGGAATCCCTATGGGTAACTAGCCAACAATAGATGAGAAGAAGATATGAATATTCAACACAAATTCATGGCGGGACTAGATAACACTTCTGAGCCTACTGAAAAGTGACAACATGGGTGCCAAAATGGATAGCGAGGAGTTAACTAGGGAACCCACGAAGAGGTAAGCTCTACCATCCATAAACGACACCTTTAAAGCAGCTTGAAGGTATAATGCAACAATGAATGGGGTTGATCCTAAGGCAAGTATGTGATCGATAAATGCATAATGTAGGTGAAATGAAACATACCCTGTATGTCGGTAAAGATGACGAAACCTGTCGAAGA
>JASDQU010307996.1:107768-120795 GCA_032191745.1 Picea mariana | reverse complement strand
ATTTAAATTTTAAAATTATGATGGGTATTAGGATTATTCTTAAAGCAGTCTAAGAACAACTTCTAGTGCTAACATTTTTGGCGTCGTTGTCGGGGACGAAGTTGAATATCTTCCCTGGGTTATACTACAAAGGTCATTACCAGTTCTTGATGGTGAGCAAGGATTGGTGACAGAAAAGACTGCATACCTTTTCACCTAGCGACTCCACTCCATGAATAAATAATCTATTGGTGATTTCACTGATTTAGGATGACAAAGGCCATGGAGGCTATCTTGGCACAAAGGTTTTCACCTCTCAATTTTTCAGTTGTCCCTAGTTTTCCAAATCTAGTGCCTCCTCCATCAGAATGGATGGTTTATGTTCTTGTTTTCAAAAAAGATAAGAAGGATAATCCTTCCCAACATCTTGTTACATTTCATCAATGCATGGATCAACTAGGCATACTTCATGAGGATGTATTGATGAAAATTTACATGTACTCTTTAAAGGGTGGTGCATGAGAATGGTATTTTTCTATTCATGCTCCTAGCATATGTTCCTTGAGATATTTCCATGTTGCATTCAACAAACATTGTAAAAGGTACTTTCCACATGAACTGCTTCTTGAAGATTGTTGTGAAAAATATGAATCTTGAGCTCAAAGGAAAATAGATTTTTCCTCTTATGATGAACTTTATGAAGGTCTTGCTTAAACAAAAATTAAAGAAGAGTTAGTTTGTGAAGAAAACATTTTAAACTCTTCTATTAAAGAGGAGCTTGAAAAATATGGTCATGATCTACACTTTTTCGATCACTTGCATTTACCTTTCATACTGCATGTTCAAGATCAACAATTTTTAAAGAATGAATCTTTAGATCTTGAAATAAGCAATAGTCATGTGCAAGAAAAAAATGATCATGAAATGGTTGAAAAGATTTTTCAAGATAAAAAACTAGTAGATCATGTTAACTGGTGTTTAAATCAACATTTTTATGACATATTTGAAGTTGAAAAACTCCATTTGCTAGTTATGAAGAAGAGAAAGTGTCTTTTCAGCAAAATTGTGTTGCGGGATCATACAATGATCCCATCATTGAAAAGTCTTATGAGCATATTTCTCAAGTTTTATCCCTTAATGGTCAACCTTTGTTTGATCAATATGGAGACAGTGATGTTGAAGAAGATGAACAACCACTAATTTGTGAAGATCAAAGATTTAATATTTCTAATCATGAGTCAAAAAGATCTCAGGAGAGGCGGTGTAGTTCCAAAAGGAATATGGAATATTTGTTTGGTCATAAAGAACAAGTTGAAGATTGCCTTGCAGAACATCAGTTAGATGAGCATAATTGGTCAAAGAAATTACTCCATCAACTACCACCAGAGATCAACAAGTCTTCATTCATCATTCTTGTACTTGAATCTGCAACAAATATTGAACTACATGTGATCAACAGTGATATCAGCCTACAACAATTTTCAGTTTTGCAKACAAATCAAATTGYAGAAGATCTAACACTGAGACAATTTTATTTCTTGGATCAGTTGGAGGTTTTTTATAAGTTTCAAGATCCAATAGCATCGTGGATGGATTCWTCATTTCCACAGATCCAAAATGCCRCAAGTTTGGGCATCTCATCAAWTTTCAGTTGTGAGTACATTTTTTTTATGGAATTTTTGTTGTTCATGATATGCTCTCTTCATGTCTTCTTACTTAGCTACAAACAAGGATTACATTTCATCAGTGAGATGATTTTATGGCTTCATTGGAAATATAATTAAACTTGATCAAGCAACAATTTAGTTGATTGGAGTAGGAGTAGGAGTGTGCATAAATAATCTTTCTGTGCAAATATTTGGTTTTCAGTTTGTGTACAACCTTCAATTTTCATAGTGTGGTTAGGTTGAAGTTTGAGAATATTTTCAGATTTCAATAAATGAGAAAAGGAGCTCTTCGCTCACTGTTTTGCAAGGATCAATGGATAAGGTATTGGAACTGCCATGTTCTTGGAGCCTCAAATGGAGGTATCCATCCCCTGTGGAACCAGATGTTAACACATAGGATGTACAGGAGTCAAGGTATAGAAATTTGATCAGAGCACAGTTACAAAAGTCTTTCATTCATGATGGTGGTTGTCATCATTAGCAGAAGAGGGAAATTTTTGGTCATATATGTTTTGGCCTTTGACCAAGTTATGAGAATCCTTGGTCATGATTGACCTATTTTTGGACTTCGACAGCCTGTCGAAGGCGAAGCGCAAGTCGAAGCAAACATTGTGGGATCTCGGCCCCTTTTTAGGGATTTTTGGGTTTTGGGCTATGTAACGGGTACGGGAATGTCGACCCATGGGTTTACCCATGTTTAGGCCCTTTTTGTAATGTATAAATAGAATTCTAGGCAAGGTAAGAAGAGATAAGGTCTTTTGGTATCTTGCTAAGTGCTAAGTGTGGATTGTAGATGCTCTACGCATACTGTGTGAGACTTGTAGAGCTAAGTGCAAGTGATTGTAAGAGACTGTGGAAAGGATTTGTGTTGTAACTTGGGGAAGGAGAATCTACCGAAGTGCGTGCAGATCTCCTATCCTCTGTGGAGTAATATCTCATGGCTCTGTGCATGTAGAAGATTGACATAAGGAAATAAAAGAGAATAATATTTGGTGGACGTAGCTCCAGGCTGGGGGTGAACCATGTATATCCTGTGTTTTGGTGGCTTTGTGCTTTATGGTTGTTCTCTTGTTCATGTGATTAAATGCTTAGTGCACTAATATATGATTAGAAGAATCTAATATGATAGCTTAGTGTTGAATAATGTGAATGAATGTTAGATCTAATCTATGTTGATGTGCTTAGTGCTTGAATATATCAGATATGTGTGAATACTGTGTTGCTCTGTTATTATGGTTTATCTGCACTGTAAAATAAGGCTAGATATTAATGAACTATAAATGATAAGTGCTCTATAAACGTGTTGTAATCACATATCAGTGTCCCAGCTAAGGTTGCAAACACCTGAGTCCTGCAACCACCCCTGCCTCTACCTCGGGTGAGACTTCATCTGCTCTGCAGGTGTTGCTGAAAGGGCCATTAGTTAGGGTTTTATTGGTGCTCTCTTGAGCATTGAAACTTGGGTCTACCCCTGTTCCAATAAATGGTTCTGTTGTCGAGATCTGAAACTGTGATTGTTGGGGACTGAAGAAAATAAAGCTTTGTGCATAGATCTGTTGCCCTAGTGCGCAGTATTCTACTTGACCTGTAAAGCTATGTGTTGAGAAGAGAAGTTAGATATGAAGAAAAGAGGTAAGATCATGAAGCTTTATGCTCTGATAAAGGTAAGGTGAAAAAAAAATGATTAAAGAGGCAAGATTTGAAAGCTTTGTGCTTTGTTAAAGGTAAGATAAGTGGAAATTTTTGTTTCAAAAGAATGGATCTAGGTATGTTTGATAAAAAATTTCCTAGCTTGAAAAATAGGGCACAACTAGATGAAAGAAGGTTTGATATGAGTAGATCTGATAGAAATAGTGAAATATATGTTATCCCTATTCATAGAAAGAATGTTTGGACTAACAAATGAATGCAGGACCCTAGAAAGATTTTTTTGCAGGTTAGCTACTATGATCCTAGTGCGTAGTATAGGAAGGGTTTGGGTTCATTTAAGAGAAAGAGATGATTAACTCTTTGTTACAGTTGTAGAAGACCAGGACGTCTTTCTAAGGAATGCCTTGGTAGAAGACCTGGTTGTATTTGTTGTCAAGCTATGGACCATGAAGTTTTGGATTTCCCTAGAATGATTTCTAAGGTTGAAAGAATGAATATGAGACCAGATAACCCTGAGGAATATCAAGAAACTAAGATCATGGCAGAACCCCAGAAAGAATCAAAGAATGTGTTGCTACAAATGAAAGAAACCATGAATGATCATGGGAATATCAACTTATCAGAGAGCTTCAAAGAAAAAGAATACATAGATACAATAATAGGAGACGTCGACATTGACTATGTTCTGGATGAATAAACACAGGTGAATATCATGACAGAAAGGACTTGGGAAATTTTAGGAAAGCCTATTATGATTCCTTCATTGGGGGGAATAGGATTATTTAGAGGAAAGTTGATAACCCTATGTGGAATACTCACCCAGATATCTATGAATGCTCATGGAACTTCGACAGAAGAAGATTTTGAGGTTGTTAAATTTATTGAGAACAACGCCCCATTTGCTATATTACTAGGAAAAACTTGGATTGAGAAAGATTAGGCCAGAAGAAAAGAGAGAAAGCCTTAGACCAAAAGAAGCAAGAATTAAAATATTTCATGACTATGAGGATAGCACACTTGATTGAAGAACAGGAGAACAAATAAAAGTTGTTCAAAACCAAAAACTTGGATGTCAAAGTGGAAGGCACACAAGAAGACTCACCGAAGAGTAGATCACCTACCCCAGACAGAGAAGAAGTATTGAACTTGAACCCTATGAAAGAATATCAACAGCATGGAGTTACTATGCTAAAAGGAGATAAGAATCAGAATGGAAAGAGGAATACCGAGATAAATATTATATGGAAGAAGGATAGAAATCTCAGTAAGAAGAGAGCAAAGATATAAAAGTTACAGAAGGTTCCAGAAGGGACTTCGCAGAAGGAAAGTTTTCAAAACTGGAACTTCGTCGGGATATCAGAACAACACAACATGGCACTTCACCATGGCAAATAAATATAGTCGTTGAAATCATTATAACCATAAGCCCAATGCCCTGAACTGTTAGAATAGCAGTTATGGCCCGAAAGCTCGCCATCAAACCATTGGGACCATGCCACAATGGACATAACGGCATTGATGAAGGACTCTCATCCATTGGAGAGATCCGTTACATCGTGTCTACTTATTTCATCGACTTTTTCACCAAGAACACTTTTGAAAATTGTATCCAAGCCAACCCATTACTACTACATTGTGTTTATTGAGATCAACACCTGTTTTATTTCTTTGAGTACTAATTCATCCACCTGAGTTATCCGATATAAGAGTGCATGTCGGATGATCTCAACACAGAAAAGAAAGTCGTTGAAGAAGTTATAATCGACATTATGGCTGAGAAGGTGATGTCCATCAGAATTCAGGCTTCATCGACGCGAGGAGTGCAAGCCTCCCCGTCGACTGCTCACGGATCCAAACCATCCCGACCTATAGCAGAGAAAAGAACCAAGCATCGATATGACTTAGTGAATGAAAATTTAATCCTGACTATCCTTCCCAACTACATCCCACCTACGGCTGGTGCGGTGAGTCGTGACAGTGTCCCGAGAGACTTTGATTACACCATGGTTACTGCGTACCTCCCGAAGGGGATACATGCAGTTAGAAAACAAAAGGATAAGATCGTGATGTTGAAGTTCAGCGACTTCAACCTAGGGGACTGTAAGAACTATAGTATGCTCGCTCCTTACAAGTATTTGACCAGGACGAAGGGGAAGAACTCAAAAATAATCCCCCAACCATGGACTATGAACCTCACGCAGTCCACCCTCTTGAATTTGATGAAGATTCCACACTTTGGAAGGCACCAGGAGGTTAACGCGTGTGTTAAGATCCTTCTATCATGTTACCATGGTGGATATCTATGGCTAGATAGACGCATCATATTTGACCTGACGCTGATCCATAGGATCAGTGAATTGAGCATGCAGGGACATGACCCACGAGACTTCTACCCACGGAAGGCTACAGATCGCACACTGGCACAGAGGATCAAAGACACATATGGTGATGTAGAAAAGGGGATCCGAGGATACAAGATAGCTTCCATCAAGAATGGCGCAGTGCGCCTGGCCTGCCAGCTAATCGTAGAAAATATCGTGAGAAAGAACAGACCTACACAGCGCACAAGATTCGATGTTGACCTCGCCGGGAAATGTGTAGAAGGAATCCAAGTGAACTAGGTGAAGTACCTATTCAACCAGTTGGAATTGGATTGTCGTGAAGCTCAGGATCAGGGCTATGAGCTCCACTTTAACTGGCTTCTAATCCTCATATGTATACTGCTTAGGAGATGTCGAAAGGTGCGACCTTCCTGGACATTGAGTCATTAGAACCACTCACTGCAAAGTTCACCACGCTCTGGTACTCGAGCGATATGGGAAAATAGTGGCAATAGAATGCAGTATTCCATACATACTATGTGAAGTTGAAGAGGGCCATCGAATTTGTCCCTTGCATGACACAAAACACCCTGTACCGATTCAGAACTCTCATGAAGTTTCACGTAGATCGACACTTAATTTATATCACTGCACACATAGACAAGCATAAAGAAGAGCTCCAGTCATACTATAAGCTCACATACGAGGACCTTGAGGAGATAACCAAGGAATGGTCAGTGAACCTCCTTATCCTTGCTAACCCTATAGAAATGTCTGATCCCGAACTAATTGGAAGCTCGGAGGCCACTCATAAAGAACATGACACACCTGAAACTAGCAAAAGGAAGAAGACCAAAGAAGTACAAAACTTGAGCAGTGCATCAGATGAAACTATTTCAGTATCACCTGGATGAGGAGGTGATGACGAAGTAGATAGAGAAGAGACTAATGGAAAAGAAGATTAGAAGAATTAAGGTGAAGTAACACTGCCTAGGGATATTATTGATGAGGCTGATCCCTCAAAGAAAAGAAAGGTTTCCCCTCTATAACAGATCGAAAGAGGTTGTTATCATACCTGGGGAAAAAAGAAGTGTCGTGGCTCTGATACCATTTGTAAGCAGGGGCCTCCTCTGGAAGAGAATGAAGCTTGCTGTAAATGCTTTCTGTCTTCTGCGCTGTTGGTTTCAGTTACCCATCATGAAATCACCCACTCGAAGTCCATCGAGCGTTTCCTTCACAAACCAGTGTTATTTGAAGCTGATCTGCGGATCCTTGGACTAGCCTTCTCGGTTACCACTGCCCTAGTGGCCTTCTGCCTTGCGGGACTTACTACCACCGATCACTGCTGCCTGCAATCCACCATCTGGACAACCTTACTCACAGGGGCGAGAAACTTACGGGCTCAACTGAAATTCAACATGAAATCGTCTGAAATCACTTGCACAGAATAACATAGATAGATATAGCAAAACTCAGAATATGCGGAAGCTTTATATTATTTTCAGAGCAAAATACAGCCTTCGGGCATTACAGAGATATGTGTAGGATGCACTGATAACAGACACTCAGACTCTACTACTTGCTTCTGCCACTTTAGGTTCATGCTGGTCGAGCCAGAATCATGCAGTCTTATCAAAGAAACCTAGACACAGAAAGACTCGAGCTTCAGACAGAAGGGAAGCTAGAATAACACACTGACTGACTCAAACAACTGATGCCCAAATGAATTGCAATCCACCATTATATAACATTCGTAAGTGGAGAGGCAATTATGATGCATCAAACAAGACTTGACCAGTGGCCCCATATGTTTGCCACTAAATCTACTTTAATGATTCGGATCATGAATTTGTAGATGCATTCATTGTCCGAATAGACACCACTACCTGTCAAGGGAGTCGTGCAAGATTCCTTGAACAGTTAAATATTATTGTTTATAAGGCGTCTTGGAAATGTGGGTCAAACCGCACCAAAAGTCGGAGAAGTGCTCTGAGTTTCCAAGATTCCTTTCTTAAGATAAGACACAACTGGATATATCTAGATACAAAGTGGATTTGATATCGACAACCCACGAAAAATGGATGACACCACTATCGGTCATCTAGACATGAATATGATCTCAATCATTTTTTATAAAGCTTGAAAATCTTGTAGGATAATGGAGAGAATCCCAAGATTTAGTATATATTTTTCGGACTATATACAGTACTCCAGTTGTCCTTTGTAGCATAGTTTTTATTCTGACAGCCCATTGAAAATGGTTCATTAGGTAAAGTCTGAGGATTTCTTCATTGTTTGGCCCTTGATAATTTAGGTCCCGGACATAATGCAGAGGGGTAAATAAGGACAGAATACCAGGGTCTGCTTCTTCTTTATTTATACCAAAATATTTCCACCAATTGTAAATCCAAGATGGAGGATTTCCTCTTGTGTAGGAATTTATAGAGCCGAATTTGAGGAGATAGCAAACATCTTCTTGATAAAGAAATTTCCACCATAAGCTTTTATATTCCTGATAATTGAAACATGTTTCAGGAAAAATGGTTTCTTCATTGCTGTCAGGCCAATGAGAAAGAGTTCTTGGTCTGTTGAGACAGAAGTACTGCTGATGTGAATGCTCAGATTGAATATTCCATATTAGATCTATATCATGAAATGAATCAGATAAAGCCTGATAGGCTTCTATTGCCCTTCTGTTCCCTTGATGGATAATTGGAGATATGAGATTTGAACTTCTTTGGTGCCTTACTTCTGGGACCAAAACAGAATATAAAACCTGGGTAGTGGGAGCAATGATATTTGTACTTCTCAGACCCCATCTTGGAACCCAATTTTGGCAATATTCGGCCCAGTGCATTCTATCAGGAATGTTTTCAATATGTTCTTGTTCTCCTCTTAATTGGACAGAGATAATAAAACTCTGGTGGATCATCTGCAGATGTTCTCTGCTTAAGAAATCAGCTAAAGAATCAGAGCTTCCTTTGATATGCTCTATTGAAAAATCAAAGTTATTGAACAGGGCTTGCCATCTAGCAAATTTATGGTCTCCAACATTTTTTAATTCTTTATGCAATACTTTGTTCATAGCAGCAGCATCAGTTCGCAGAATAAATTTCTTATAAATCAGATAGAGTTCAAATTTATATATAGCATTGAGGGATGCTTTGATTTCCTTTTCTAAAGTAGAATAGTTTTTCTCCGCATCATGCCACAAGCCTGAAGCAAACTGAATAATTTCTTCTTTTTTGTGTTGGTTTACCTGTTTTAACACGGCGCCCCAACCAATATTGCTAGCATCTATTTCCACTATTTTTAATAAACGATCATCAGAAACATGTAAAATGAGCAAATGTTTGACTTTAGCTTTGATGCTTCTAACAGCTTGTGTGTGTGCTTCTATCCATGGAGCCGGGTTCTTTCTTAGCCTTTTATTCAAGAGCTCTCTATCTTTAGCACAATTTTTGTAAAAATGGCTGACATAGTTCAGACTACCCAAAAATCTCTGCAATTGGGTTTTATCTGTGATTTAGTCGGGGAATTTATCTGCAAATTCAATAGCATGGGTTTGCAAAATTATTTGCCCATTTGAAATAATATGGCCAAGAAACTTAATCTATGTCTGAAATAAATCAAGTTTCTTTGCAGATAGGACAAGACCGGCTTGTTTAATGGCATGCCATAAGATCTTCAGATGCGTGAAGTGTTGTTCTGTTGATGAAGAAAATAGTAAAATATCATCTATATACACAATCAACCAATCAAAATAGGGCTTTAGAATTTCATCCATGACTCTTTGGAATTTGGAAGGTGCATGCTTTAGCCCAAAAGGCATGACATTCCATTTGTAATGACCAGCTGGAACATTGAATGCAGTTTTGAACTTATCCTTTTCACTTATAGCAAATTGCCAGAAGCCTGACTTTAGGTCAAACTTAGAAAATATTTTTGCTCCTGCAATTCTGGTGACCAAATTGCTTTTATTAGGTATGGGATAAGTATCATCAGCCAGAACTTTATTTAGAGGTTTATAATTTACTACTAATATTGGAACACCTCTAATTTGTTCTGAGTGTTTATTAACATAAAATCCATAACAATTCCATGGACTGGTGGAGTTGCGGATTAGTTTTCTGGATAAAAGGGTTTCAATTTCTCTGCTGCACAGATTCTGATATTCTGCATTCATTGGAATTGCTCTGCTTCTGCATGGAGTGCCCTGATAATCATCTCGATATGGCAGATAAACTTCATGTTTCTTCTGATTCCAAAAGGCAGTAGGGTTCTCAGAACAAACCATTTCAGGGAACAATTGTCGAAGGGATAAAAATTTTTCTCTGATTCCAGGCTTTTGTAATTGTCCTTCAATTTTTAAGGCAACTTGCAATCCTTTCAGCTCTCGGATCCTTTTTGCTCTTAATAAATTTATCTCTACAGAATCAATCTTTCTAGGAGTAGAGATGAAAGGGAGTTTAATTTTCTTTCCTCCTGAAATAGTTATAAAATACCCTTCTTGTTCTAGAGTAATCTTGGTGGATCCATGAGGGGAGACAGCTGCTAAGAAGGGAGTTCCCAAGACACAAGCAACTGGGATTTCTGCTAGAAAAAACTTCATCTTTAAACAGAAAGCCTGAAAACATAGGTTAGCTTCTGGGATGAAGAAAGAGATAGTGTTCAAAACATTTCCTAGCCCAGTAACAGTTAGTTTTGTTTTTTCCCATAAAGAGATAGGAATAACATGCTTATTTAACAGATTTAGATCAGAACCTGTGTCTATCAATGTCTTGAGCCTAAAATTCAAATCTTGGATTTTAAGGTCAATCAAGACATGGTATTGTTGATGTTGAATCTCTTTACTGGATGCCTGAGTTTCATTTCCCTTTTTCTTTTCTTTTTCTTCTTCGGCAGTGAGCTTTTTGAGATGATTTATCTCTCTGCCTAAGTCTGAAATGTTCAGTGTAGAGACAGGACAAGAGACAAGACCAGCATGGAGAGGGGTCAACAGTGGTCTAGGTACATCTTTAGTATTATACCATTCATAGAATGAGGTATATTGATTTGTTTTGCTCATGAATTGTTTCCATTTCTCTGCTAGAATAAGCTTTTCGCAATCTGGTACTTTCTGAGCAAATCCTTTTGCTGAGGGATGAGTATAGAGATCCCAATTTAACATTCTTTTTATCCATCTTTCATTGAGCCTGTCCTTCCGTTGTCCTTTTGCAATTTTCAAAAATTTTCTAATTTCTATAGAGGAAGGCTTTGCTAAACCATGGGGAACATGGGCCTTTTGCCTTTCTTCAATCAAACTGGACAAATTGTCAAATATGGCAAGGACATGGGAATCATGAGGAAAGGGAATATCAGAACATTGGGGATGGGGACAATGTTCTTTTGTGGTAGATACAGGTGGAGGGATATTTGTTCGGGGATTATGGTTTTCATGTTTAAACTGGAAATTTCTATTATTTACAGAAACTGGCAGGGAAGATAGATTGACTAACTCTTCACAATCAGGACATTTGACAGAAAAGGGAACTTCTCCTATTTGTCCTGCCAAAGTTTGAAGGGAAGAGTGTACACAGAAAGTTGGTAGAGAAGGAGGAGGTCTAGATGGTTTGGGCCATGAATATGATTGGGTGAGAGATTTTTGTGGGAAGGATAAAATGGCAGATTCATCTGATTCTCTGATTTGAGCTGAAGTGATGGCTCTTGGCATAGGTATTTTAGGGGTTTCAATCACCCAATCTGTAGGAAAAGATAGATCTTCCCACTTAATAGTACTATGTTCAACCTTTTGGTTTAAGGTATCAGTAATAACCAAGGTACTTGCCATAGAATCTTTGCTTGGAGCATGTAGAACAGCAGGAAACATGGTATTTGTATGTCGAAAGCATCCTCGGACCTGGATGGCTATGTTTGTGCACTTTGCTTTCATATTAAATCCTGTTGTTTTGATCTGTAGTTTAAGAATGTCTCCAAGTAGTTCATCAAAAGAAGATACAGCAAAGTTGGGATAACAATCAAAGTAGACAGGGCCATTTGATAATGGAGCAACTATTCCCCCTATGATAGAGTCGGTGAATTTATCATGGGTTAAATCTCTGATGGTACATAAGACATAGGAATTTATTCCTTTATGTACTAGAGCATTTATTCCTATTCTTATGCATCCAAAATGGAGGAATTTGGTCCCATGCCTTTTTGCTTCTTGTTGGATTTCTTTAGGATTTAGTAAGGAAATAGTCTGTATTTCATTACTATTTTGCTGTATAGTACTGACTGATTCTTTGACAAAAACTCTGGTAACTGCTTTTAGGTGGAACATACTCAGGTCTTGGTATACTTTACTGGGACTTATGGAAGGAAGTTTCCATGCAGCCTGTGGGTTTTCTTCTACGACCTCTATGTCGGCTTGATTTATAGTTTGTGATTGACTTCTAGAAAACATAGATTCTAGGCTATCATTCCTTCCTGAAGTGTTGGCTTCTTCTTCTTCAGATCTCTTAACATCTCTAAATGATACAGATCGGGAATCCATACTGAGTAGTTCTATCTTTACACAGAAAGGGAGGGCTTTGAGACTAATCTTCTGCTGTTCCAGAAGGTGCACGGATTTCGCCAAGCTGCTGGCCTTTTCCCCAGGTAAAGACTAGAAAACCTTTCTTGCGAGTCGCAGTAGTGGAACTGTGCCTTTAAATAGCCCGAGACTACTGATACGGTTCTAGATTCAGGATTCAAATGACTCTAAACTTTTTGAGCAACACAGAGATAGGTATGGACAAGGATTATTAACTACTTAGATATAGACAAAACGTGAATAGCTATAATAGATCGAAAGAGGCTGTTATCATACCCGGGGCAAAAAGAAGTGTCGTGGCTCTGATACCATTTGTAAGCAGGGGCCTCTGATACCATTTGTAAGCACGAACCTAAAGTGGCAGAATCAAGTAGTAGAGTCTGAGTGTCTGTTATCAGTGCATCCTGCACATATCTCTGTAATGCCCGAAGGCTGTATTTTGCTCTGAAAATAATATAAAGCTTCCGCATATTCTGAGTTTTGCTATATCTGTCTATGTTATTCTGCGCAAGTGATTTCGGACGATTTCATGTTGAATTTCAGTTGAGCCCGTAAGTTGCTCACCCCTGTGAGTAAGGTTGTCCAGATGGTGGATTGCAAGCAGCAGTGATCGGTGGTAGTAAGTCCCGCAAGGCAGGAGGCCGCTAGGGTAGTGGTAACTGAGAAGGCTAGTCCAAGGATCCGCAGATCAGCTTCAAATAACACTGGTTTGTGAAGGAAACGCTCGATGGACTTCGAGTGGGTGATTTCATGATGGGTAACTGAAACCAACAGCGCAGAAGACAGAAAGCATTTACAGCAAGCTTCATTCTCTTCCAGAGGAGGCCCCTGCTTAC
>JASDQU010307996.1:89216-107748 GCA_032191745.1 Picea mariana | reverse complement strand
TTTTTTTATGGAATTTTTGTTGTTCATGATATGCTCTCTTCATGTCTTCTTACTTAGCTACAAACAAGGATTACATTTCATCAGTGAGATGATTTTATGGCTTCATTGGAAATATAATTAAACTTGATCAAGCAACAATTTAGTTGATTGGAGTAGGAGTAGGAGTGTGCATAAATAATCTTTCTGTGCAAATATTTGGTTTTCAGTTTGTGTACAACCTTCAATTTTCATAGTGTGGTTAGGTTGAAGTTTGAGAATATTTTCAGATTTCAATAAATGAGAAAAGGAGCTCTTCGCTCACTGTTTTGCAAGGATCAATGGATAAGGTATTGGAACTGCCATGTTCTTGGAGCCTCAAATGGAGGTATCCATCCCCTGTGGAACCAGATGTTAACACATAGGATGTACAGGAGTCAAGGTATAGAAATTTGATCAGAGCACAGTTACAAAAGTCTTTCATTCATGATGGTGGTTGTCATCATTAGCAGAAGAGGGAAATTTTTGGTCATATATGTTTTGGCCTTTGACCAAGTTATGAGAATCCTTGGTCATGATTGACCTATTTTGGGACTTCGACAGCCTGTCGAAGGCGAAGCGCAAGTCGAAGCAAACATTGTGGGATCTCGTCCCCTTTTTAGGGATTTTTGGGTTTTGGGCTATGTAACGGGTACGGGAATGTCGACCCATGGGTTTACCCATGTTTAGTCCCTTTTTGTAATGTATAAATAGAATTCTAGGCGAGGTAAGAAGAGAGAAGGTATTTTGGTATCTTGCTAAGTGCTAAGTGTGGATTGTAGATGCTCTGTGCATACTGTGTGAGACTTGTAGAGCTAAGTACAAGTGATTGTAAGAGACTGTGGAAAGGATTTGTGTTGTAACTCGGGGAAGGAGAATCTATCGAAGTGCGTGCAGATCTCCTATCCTCTGTGGAGTAATATCTCATGGCTTTGTGCATGTAGAAGATTGACATAAGGAAATAAAAGAGAAGAAGAGTTGGTGGATGTAGCTCCAGGTTGGGGGTGAACCATGTATATCCTGTGTTGTGGTGGCTTTGTGCTTTATGGTTGTTCTCTTATTCATGTGATTAAATGCTTAGTGCACTAATATATGATTAGAAGAATCTAATATGATAGCTTAGTGTTGAATAATGTGAATGAATGTTAGATCTAATCTATGTTGATGTGCTTAGTGCTTGAATATATCAGATATGTGTGAATACTGTGTTGCTCTGTTATTATGGTTTATTTGCACTGTAAAATAAGGATGGATATTAATGAACTATAAATGATAATTGCTCTATAAACGTGTTGTAATCACATATCAGTGTCCCAGCTAAGGTTGCAAACACCTGAGTCCTGCAACCACCCCTGCCTCTACCTCGGGTGAGACTTCATCTGCTTCGCAGGTGTTGCTGAAAGGGCCAGTAGTTAGGGTTTTATTGGTGCTCTCTTGAGCATTGAAACTTGGGTCTACCCCTATTCCAATAAATGGTTCTGTTGTCGAGATCTGAAACTATGATTGTTGGGGACTGAAGAAAATAAAGCTTTGTGCGTAGATCTGCTTCCCTAGTGCGCAGTATTCTACTTGACCTGTAAATCTATGTGTTGAGAAGAGAAGTTAGATCTGAAGAAAAGAGGTAAGATCATGAAGCTTTATGCTCTGATAAAGGTAAGGTGAAAAAAAAAAATGATTAAAGAGGCAAGATCTGAAAGCTTTGTGCTTTGTTAAAGGTAAGATAAGTGGAAATTTTTGTTTCAAAAGAATGGATCTAGGTATGTTTGATAAATTTTGTCCCATCTTGAAAAATAGGGCACAACTAGATGAAAGAAGGTTTGATATGAGTAGATCTGATAGAAATAGTGAAAGATATGTTATCCCTATTCATAGAAAGAATGTTTGGACTAACAAATGAATGCAGGACCCTAGAAAGATTTTTTTGCAGGTTAGCTACCATGATCCTAGTGCGTAGTATAGGAAGGGTTGGGGTTAATTTAAGAGAAAGAGATGATTAACTCTTTGTTACAGTTGTAGAAGACTGGGACGTCTTTCTAAGGAATGCCTTGGTAGAAGACCTAGTTGTATTTGTTGTCAAGCTATGGACCATGAAGTTTTGGATTTCCCTAGAATGATTTCTAAGGTTGAAAGAATGAATATGAGACAAGATAACCCTGAGGAATATCAAGAAAATAAGACCATGGCAGAACCCCAGAAAGAATAAAATAATGTGTTGCTACAAATGAAAGAAACCCTGAATGATCACGGGAATATCAACTTATCAGATAGCTTCAAAGAAAAAGAGTACATAGAGACAAGAATAGGAGACGTCGACATTGACTATGTTCTGGATGAATAAACATAGGTGAATATCATGACAGAAAGGACTTGGGAAATTTTAGGAAAGCCTATTATGATTCCTTCATTGGGGGGAATAGGATTATTTAGAGGAAAGTTGATAACCCTATGTGGAATACTCACCCAGATATTTATGAATGCTCATGGAACTTCGACAGAACAAGATTTTGAGGTTGTTAAATTTATTGAGAACAACGCCCCATTTGCTATATTACTAGGAAAAACTTGGATTGAGAAAGATCAGGCCAGAAGAAAAGAGAGAAAGCCTTAGAACAAAAGAAGCAAGAATTAAAATATTTCATGACTATGAGGATAGCACACTTGATTGAAGAACAGGAGAACAAATAAAAGTTGTTCAAAACCAAAAACTTGGATGTCAAAGTGGAAGGCACACAAGAAGACTCACTGAAGAGTAGATCACCTACCCCAGACAGAGAAGAAGTATTGGCCTTGAACCCTATGAAAGAATATTAACAGCATGGAGTTACTATGCTAAAAGGAGATAAGAATCAGAATGGAAAGAGGAGTATTGAGATAAATATTATATGGAAGAAGGATAGAAAGCTCAGTAAGAAGAGAGAAAAGATATAAAAGTTACAGAAGGTTCCAGAAGGGACTTCGCAGAAGGAAAGTTTGCAAAACTGGAACTTCGTCTGGATATCAGAACAACACAACATGGCACTTCACCATGGCAAAGAAATATAGCCGTTGAAATCATTATAACCATTAGCCCAATGCCCCGAACCGTTAGAATAGCAGTTATGGCCCGAAAGCTCGCCATCAAACCATTGGGACCATGCCACAATGGACATAACGGCATTGATGAAGGACTCTCATCCGTTGGAGAGATCTGTTACATTGTGTCTACTTATTTCATTGACTATTGCACCAAGAACACTTTTAAAAATTGTATCCAAGCCAACCCATTACTACTGCATTGTGTTTATTGAGATCAACACCTGTTTTATTTCTTTGAGTACTCATTCATCCACCTGAGTTATCTGATATAAGAGTGCATGTTGGATGAGCTCAACACGGAAAAGAAAGTCGTTGAAGAAGTTATAATCGACATTATGGCTGAGAAGGTGATGTCCATCAGAATTCAGGCTTCATCGACGCGAGGAGTGCAAGCCTCCCCGTCGACTGCTCACGGATCCAAACCATCCCGACCTGTAGCAGGGAAAAGAACCAAGCATCGAGATGACTTAGTGAATGCAAATTTAATCCCGACTATCCTTCCCAACTACATCCCGCCTACGGCTGGTGCGGTGAGTCGTGACAGTGTCCCGAGAGACTTCGATTACACCATGGTTACTGTGTACCTCCCGAAGGGGATACATGCAGTTAGAAAACAAAAGGATAAGATCGCGACGTTGAAGTTCTGCGACTTCAACCTAGGGGACTGTAAGAAATATGGTATGCTCGATCCTTACAAGTATTTGACCAGGACGAAGGGGAAGAACTCAAAAATAATCCCCCAACCGTGGACTATGAACCTCACGCAGTCCACCCTCTTGAATGTGATGAAGATTCCACACTTTGGAAGGCACCAGGAGGTTAACGCGTGTGTTAAGCTCCTGCTATCATGTTACCATGGTGGATATATATGGCTAGATAGACGCATCATATTTTATCTGACGCTGATCCATAGGATCAACGAATTGAGCATGCAGGGACATGACCCACGAGACTTCTACCCACGGAAGGCTACAGATCGCACACTGGCACAGAGGATCAAAGACACATATGGTGATGTAGAAAAGGGGATGCGAGGATACAAGATAGCTTCCATCAAGAATAGTGCAGTGCGCCTGGCCTGCCAGCTAATCGTAGAAAATCTTGTGAGAAAGAACAGACCTACACAACTCACAAGATTCAATGTTGACCTCGCCGGGAAATGTGTAGAAGGAATCCAAATGAACTAGGTGAAGTACCTATTCAACCAGCTAGAATTGGATCGTCGTGAAGCTCAGGATCAGGGCTATGAGTTCCACTTTAACTGGCTTCTAATCCTCATAATGTTTACTGCTTAGGAGATGTTGAAAGGTGCGACCTTCCTGTACATTGAGTCATTAGAACCACTCACTGCAAAGTTCACCACGCTCTGGTACTCGAGCGATATGGGAAAATAGTGGCAATAGAATGCAGTATTCCATACATACTATGTGAAGTTGAAGAGGGCCATCGAATTTGTCCCTTGCATGACACAAAACACCCTGTACCGATTCAGACCTCTCATGAAGTTTCACATAGATCGACACTTAATTTATATCACTGCACACATAGACAAGCATAAAGAAGAGCTTCAGTCATACTATAAGCTCACAGACGAGGACCTTGAAGAGATAACCAAGGACTGGTCATTGAACCTCCTTATCCTTGCTAACCCTATAGAAATGTCTGATCCCGAACTAATTGGCAGCTCGGAGGCCACTCATAAAGAACATGACACACCTGAAACTAGAAAAAGGAAGAAGACTGAAGAAGTACAAAACTTGAGCAGTGCATCAGATGAAACTGTTTCAGTATCACCTGGATGAGGAGGTGATGATGAAGTAGATAGAGAAGAGACTAATGGAAAAGAAGATTAGAAGAATTAAGGCGAAGTAACACTGCCTAGGGATATTGTTGATAAGGCTGATCCCTCAAAGAAAAGAAAGGTTTCCCCTCTATAACAGATCGAAAGAGGATGTTATCATACCCGGGGCAAAAATAAGTGTCGTGGCTCTGATACCATTTGTAAGCAGGGGCCTCCTCTGGAAGAGAATGAATCTTTTTGTAAATGCTTTCTATCTTCTGCGCTGTTGGTTTCAGTTACCCATCATGAAATCACCCACTCGAATCCCATCGAGCGTTTCCTTCACAAACTAGTGTTATTTGAAGTTGATCTGCGGATCCTCAAACTAGCCTTCTCGGTTACCACTGCCCTAGCGACCTCCTGCCTTACGGGACTTACTACCACCGATCACTGCTGCCTGCAATCCACCATCTAGACAACCTTACTCACAGGGGCGAGCAACTTAGGGGCTCAACTGAAATTCAACATGAAATCGTCTGAAATCACTTGCGCAGAATAACATAGACAGATATAGCAAAACTCAGAATATGCGGAAGCTTTATATTATTTTCAGAGCAAAATACAGCCTTTGGGCATTACAGAGATATGTGCAGGATGCACTGATAACAGACACTCAGACTCTACTACTTGCTTCTGCCACTTTAGGTTCGTGCTGGCTGAACCAGAATCATGCAGGCTTATCAAAGCAACCTAGACACAGAAAGACTTGAGCTTCAGACAGAAGGGAAGCTAGAATAACACACTGACTGACTCAAACAACCGATGCCCAAATGAATTGCAATCCACCATTATATAACATTCATAAGTGGAGAGGCAATTATGATGCATCAAACAAGACTTGACCAGTGGCCCCATATGTTTGCCACTAAATCTACTTTAATGATTCGGATCATGAATTCGTAGAGGCATTCATTGTCTGAATAGACACCACTACCTGTCAAGGGAGTCGTGCAAGATTCCTTGAAAAGTTAAATATTATTATTTATAAGGTGTCTTGGAAATGTGGGTCAAACCGCACCAAAATTCGGAGAAGTGCTCTGAGTTTCCAAGATTCCTTTCTTAAGATAAGACACAACTGGATATATCTAGATACAAAGTGGAGTTGATATCGACAACCCACGGAAAACGAATGACACCACTGTCGGTCATCTAGACATGAATATGATCTCAATCATTTTCGATAAAGCTTGAAAATCTTGTAGGATAATGGAGAGAATCCCAAGATTTAGTATATATTTTTCGGACTATATACAGTACTCCATTTGTCCTTTGTAGCATAGTTTTTATTCTGACGGCCCATTGAAAATGGTTCATTAGGTAAAGTCTGAGGATTTCTTCACTATTTGGCCCTTGATAATTTAGGTCCTGGACATAATGCAGAGGGGTAAATAAGGACAGAATACCAGGGTCTGCTTCTTCTTTATTTATACCAAAATATTTCCACCAATTGTAAATCCAAGATGGAGGATTTCCTCTGGTGTAGGAATTTACAGAGCTGAATTTGAGGAGATAGCAAACATCTTCTTGATAAATAAATTTCCACCATAAGCTTTTATATTCTTGATAATTGAAACATGTTTCAGGAAAAATGGTTTCTTCATTGATGTCAGGCCAATGAGAAAGAGTTCTTGGTCTGTTGAGACATAAGTACTGCTGATGTGAATGCTCAGATTGAATATTCCATATTAGATCTATATCATGAAATGACTCAGATAAAGCCTAATAGGCTTCTATTGCCCTTATGTTCCCTTGATGGATAAATGGAGATATGAGATTTGAACTTCTTTGGTGCCTTACTTCTGGGACCAAAACAGAATATAAAACCTGGGTAGTGGGAGCAATGATATTTGTACTTCTCAGACCCCATCTTGGAACCCAATTTTGGCAATATTCGGCCCAGTTCATTCTATCAGGAATGTTTTCAATATGTTCTTGTTCTCCTCTTAATTGGACAGAGATAATAAAACTCTGGTGGATCATCTGCAGATGTTCTCTGCTTAAGAAATCAGCTAAAGAATTAGAGCTTCCTTTGATATGCTCTATTGAAAAATCAAAGTTATTGAACAGGGCTTGCCATCTAGCAAATTTATGGTCTCCAGCATTTTTTAATTCTTTATGCAAGACTTTGTTCATAGCAGCAGCATCAGTTCGTAGAATAAATTTCTTATAAATCAGATAGAGTTCAAATTTATATATAGCATTGAGGGCTGCTTTGATTTCCTTTTCTAAAGTAGAATAGTTTTTCTCCGCATCATGCCACAAGCCTGAAGCAAACTGAATAATTTCTTCTTTTTTGTGCTGGTTTACCTGTTTTAACACGGCGCCCCATCCAATATTGCTAGCATCTGTTTCCACTATTTTTAATAAATGATCATCAGAAACATGTAAAATGGGCAAATGTTTGACTTTAGCTTTGATATTTGTGACAGCTTGTGTGTGTGCTTCTATCCATGGAGTCGGGTTCTTTCTCAACCTTTTATTCAAGAGCTCTCTATCTTTAGCACAATTTTTGTAAAAATGGCTGACATAGTTCAGACTACCCAAAAATATCTGCAATTGGGTTTTATCTGTGATTTTGTTGGGGAATTTATCTGCAAATTCAATAGCATGGGTTTTCAAAGTTATTTTCCCATTTGAAATAATATGGCCAAGAAACTGATCTCTGTCTGAAATAAATCAAGTTTCTTTGTAGATAGGACAAGACCGGCCTGTTTAATGGCGTGCCAGAAGATCTTCAGATGCTTGAAGTGTTGTTCTTTTGATGAATAAAATAGTAAAATATCATCTATATACACAATCAACCAATCAAAATAGGGCTTTAGAGTTTCATCCATGACTCTTTGGAATTTGGAAGGTGCATGCTTTAGCCCAAAAGGCATGACATTCCATTCGTAATGACCAGCTGGAACATTGAATGCAGTTTTGAACTTATCCTTTTCACTTATAGCAACTTGCCAAAAGCATGACTTTAGGTCAAACTTAGAAAAGATTTTTGCTCCTGCAATTCTGGTGACCAAATTGCTTTTATTAGGTATGGAATAAGTATCATCAGCCAGAACTTTATTTAGAGGTTTATAATTTACTACTAATCTTGGAACACCTCTAATTTGTTCTGAGTGTTTATTAACATAAAATCCATAACAATTCCATGGAATGGTGGAGTTGCAGATTAGTTTTCTGGATAAAAGGGTTTCAATTTCTCTGTTGCACAGATTCTGATATTCTGCATTCATTGGAATTGCTCAGCTTCTGCATGGAGTGCCCTGATAATCATCTCGATATGGTAGATAAACTTCATGTTTCTTCTGATTCCAGAAGGTAGTAGGGTTCTCAGAACAAACCGTTTCAGAGAACAATTGTCGAAGGGATAAATTTTTTTCTCTGATTCCAGGCTTTTGTAATTGTCCTTCAATTTTTAAGGCAACTTGCAGTCCTTTCAGCTCTCGGATCCTTTTTTCTCTTAATAAATTTATCTCTATAGAATCAGTCTTTCTAGGAGTAGAGATGAAAGGGAGTTTAATTTTATTTCCTCCTGAAATAGTTATAAAATACCCTTCTTGTTCTGGAGTAATCTTGGTGGATCCATGAGGGGAGACAGCTGCTAAGAAGGGAGTTCCCAAGACACAAGCAACTGGGATTTCTGCTAGAAAAAACTTCATCTTTAAACAGAAAGCCTGAAAACATAGGGTAGCTTCTGGGATGAAGAAAGAGATAGTGTTCAAAACATTTCCTAGCCCAGTAACAGTTAGTTCCGTTTTTTCCCATAAAGAGATAGGAATAACATGCTTATTTAACATATTTAGATCAGAACCTGTGTCTATCAATGTCTTGAGCCTAAAATTCAAATATTGGATTTGAAGGTCAATCAAGACATGGTATTGTTGATGTTGAATCTCTTTACTGGATGCCTGAGTTTCATTTCCCTTTTTCTTTTCTTTTTCTTCTTCGGCAGTGAGCTTTTTGAGATGATTTATCTCTCTGCCTAAGTCTAAAATGTTCAGTGTAGAGACAGGACAAGAGACAAGACCAGCATGGAGAGGGGTCAACAGTGGTCTAGGTACATCTTTAGTACTATACCATTCATAGAATGAGATATATTGATTTGTTTTTCTCATGAATTGTTTCCATTTCTCTGCTAGAATAAGCTTTTTGCAATCTGGTACTTTCTGAGCAAATCCTTTTGATGAGGGATGAGTATAGAGATCCCAATTTAACATTCTTTTTATCCAGCTTTCATTGAGCCTATCCTTCCGTTGTCCTTTTGAAATTTTCAAAAATTTTCTAATTTATGTAGAGGAAGGCTTTGCTAAACCATGGGGAACATGGGCCTTTTGCCTTTCTTCAATCAAACTGGACAAATTGTCAAATATGGCAAGGACATGGGAATCATGAGGAAAGGGAATATCAGAACATTGGGGATGGGGACAATGTTCTTTTGTGGTAGATACACGGAGGGATATTTGTTCGGGGATTATGGTATTCATGTTTAAACTGGAAATTTCTATTATTTACAGAAACTGGTAGGGAAGATAGATTGACTAACTCTTCACAATCAGGACATTTGACAGAAAAGGGAAATTCTCCTATTTGTCCTGCCAAAGTTTGAAGGGAAGAGTGTACACAGAAAGTTGGTATAGAAGGAGGAGGTCTAGATGGTTTGGGCCATGAATATGATTGGGTGAGAGATTTTTGTGGGAAGGATAAAATGGCAGATTCATTTGATTCTCTGATTTGAGCTGAAGTGATGGCTCTTGGCATAGGTATTTTAGGGGTTTAAATCAGCCAATCTGTAGGAAAATATAGATCTTCCCACTTAATAGTACTATGTTCAACCTTTTGGTTTAAGGTATCAGTAATAACCAAGGTACTTGCCATAGAATCTTTGCTTGGAGCATGTAGAACAGCATGAAACATGGTATTTGTATGTCGAAAGCATCCTCGGACCTAGATGGCTATGTTTGTGCACTTTGATTTCATATTAAATCCTGTTGTTTTGATCTGTAGTTTAAGAATGTCTCCAAGTAGTTCATCAAAAGAAGATACAACAAAGTTGGGATAACAATCAAAGTAGACAGGGCCATTTGATAATGGAGCAACTATTCCCCCTATGATAGAGTCAGTGAATTTATCATGGGTTAAATCTCTGATGGTACATAAGACATAGGCATTTATTCCTTTATGTACTAGAGCATTTATTCCTATTCTTATGCATCCAAAATGGAGGAATTTGGTCCCATGCCTTTTTGCTTCTTGTTGGATTTCTTTAGGATTTAGTAAGGAAATAGTCTATATTTCATTACTATTTTGCTGTATAGTACTGACTGATTCTTTGACAAAAACTCTGGTAACTGCTTTTAGGTGGAACATACTCAGGTCTTGGTATACTTTACTGGGACTTATGGAAGGAAGTTTCCATGCAGCCTGTGGGTTTTCTTCTACGACCTCTATGTCGGCTTGATTTATAGTTTGTGATTGACTTCTAGAAAACATAGATTCTAGGCTATCATTCCTTCCTGAAGTGCTGGCTTCTTCTTCTTCAGGCCTCTTAACATCTCTAAATGATACAGATCGGGAATCCATACTGAGTAGTTCTATCTTTACACAGAAAGGGAGGGCTTTGAGACTAATCTCCTGCTGTTCCCGAAGGTGCACGGATTTCGCCAAGCTGCTGGCCTTTTCCCCAGGTAAAGATTAGAAAACCTTTCTTGCGAGTCGCAGTAGTGGAACTGTGCCTTTAAACAGCCCGAGACTACTGATACGGCTCTGGATTTAGGAATCAAATGACTCTAAACTTTTTGAGCAACACAGAGATAGGTATGGACAAGGATTATTAACTACTTAGTTATAGACAAAACACGAATAGCTATAACAGATCGAAAGAGGCTGTTATCATACCCGGGGAAAAAAGAAGTGTCGTGGCTCTGATACCATTTGTAAGCAGGGGCCTCTGATACCATTTGTAAGCATGAACCTAAAGTGGAAGAAGAAAGTAGTAGAGTCTGAGTGTCTGTTATCAGTGCATCCTGCACATATCTCTGTAATGCCCGAAGGCTGTATTTTTCTCTGAAAATAATATAAAGCTTCTGCATATTCTGAGTTTTGCTATATCTGTCTATGTTATTCTGCGCAAGTGATTTCATATGATTTCATGTTGAATTTCAGTTGAGCCCATAAGTTACTCACCCCTGTGAGTAAGGTTGTCCAGATGGTGTATTGCAGGCAGCAGTGATCGGTGGTAGTAAGTACCGCAAGGTAGGAGGTCGCTAGGGAAGTGGTAACCAAGAAGGCTAGTCCGAGGATCCGCAGATCAGATTCAAATAACACTGGTTTGTGAAGGAAACGCTCGATGGACTTCAAGTGGGTGATTTCATGATGGGTAACTGAAACCAACAGCGCAGAAGACAGAAAGCATTTATAGCAAGCTTCATTCTCTTCCAGAGGAGGCCCCTGCTTACAAATGGTATCAGAGCCATGGCACTTCTTTTTGCCCCGGGTATGATAACAGCCTCTTTCGATCTGTTATAGCTATTCACATTTTGTCTATAACTAAGTAGTTAATAATCCTTGTCCATACCTATCTCTGTGTTGCTCAAAAAGTTTAGAGTCATTTGATTCCTGAATCCATAGCCGTATCAGTAGTCTTGGGCTGTTTAAAGGCACAGTTCCACTACTGCGACTCACAAGAAAGGTTTTCTAGTCTTTACCTAGGGAAAAGGTCAGCAGCTTGGCGAAATTCATGCACCTTCGGGAACAGCAGGAGATTAGTCTCAAAGCCCTCCCTTCCTGTGTAAAGATAGAAATACTCAGTATGGATTCTCTGTCTGTCAGACCCATACAAAATACTGTAGAAATGTCTACATCTGCTGAACCACATATTTGTGCTATGATCCATTATATGCCATCTATCGAAAGCCTGGATCCTCGCCTTAGAGAAATATACAGAGGAACTAGAACCCCAAATTCTCCAAAGTATGGCCTAGGGTACATTGAACAATGTGATGTAACCATCCCTGAATGAAGATTCTCAAACCCTTTGCCTAAAACAATGGCTAAACCAGTTGTTGAAGAAATTATAAAGTACTTAACAATTATGTCTGGTTGTAAAAAGGGATAATTTCCAGAAGAATGGATCAAAAGAATGACAAACTGGGATTTATTCACAAATCCTGAATCTGAAGAATTTAACATTTGTACTCCTGAAACAGAAAAACAGACTCTTTCTAAACTTTGGAAAGAATATATGGTTCAAAAAGAATGCTGGATCTCCTTCTTTGAATGGAGAAAACTTTATCTAGCTCCCACAATCCAAGTGACAAGAGAAAGCTCTGTCTCTCCTGGTCACAAATGGAAAAGTATAGACGGAATTGTCATAGAATCTAAAACTACTTTTCCACCCTTCCAGGGTATTATTATAGAAGAGGGTTATAAACAAGCTAGAGCCATTCCTTTGCTTACTAATGAAGAAAATCAATTGTCAGGAATAGATAAGAGGGTCCAGTCAGTTTCAGAGCAGATAAACTGGAAAAATACCGCACTAAGGGGGATGGCCACCCAAGTTTATTCCTATAAATATTTTGTGCGGCAAGAGCAAATATTTGATTTACAAATCTCTATAAATACTATTGTTCATTCTGTAAATCAAATACATGATAAGATTATTGATATCAGAGAGAAAGTTGACTCCACTCTACATGAAGTCACCTTTAAATCTAGAGAAAACCATGAGGACCTAATGAGTGGATTAGGGACAGCCCTAACGGCAATAGAAAAATCCCTTACTGATATAAAAAAAGAAGACTGTCAAAGAAGATAAGCCTATCCCATCTTCCTTTCTTCTCCCAAGCTCCCATATTTCTATTTTATCACCTGTATATAATCCATCTGAAACAGCTATCAAAAAGAAATTTCCTTTCTTCTTTCCTCCAGAAGAAAAGCCGGAAAGTTCTAAAAAGAATAACGACGAACCCCTCTCTATGGTCAGCATCAGAAGACCTGCCCATGAAAACATTCCTGCACATTCCAATAGACTTGCTGCACCTGACCTAATCGGCAAAGGAAAATTGCCTGAATCCCAAACCTTTGCAGACAACTGGTATCAAGAATGGAATATAGACAACCTCTCTGTAGCACAAATCAGGAAAATTCTTGATCGCATGTTTGTCTCCTACAAAATAATGTGCATGAAAGGAAAGGGTGAAGTTGAAGCATGTAAAACCATCATACAATGCTTTACTGGAACTCTGAGTAAATGGTGGGAAGTAATCTCATCCCCACTAATGATTACCAAAATGGAGACAGAAACTTTAAAGGATGAACAAGGGGATGTTGTCTATCATTCTGATGGGAATCCCATGAACAATATGATTGGGGCATTAACCACACTAATACTAGAACAATGGTGTGGAACTGAATCAGAAATCTCTGATAAACATGAAATTGTTCTGATGAACATGAAATGCAGAAAAATGTCAGAATATGAACAATTTCACAAGGAATGGACTCAAAGAATTTTTGAGGTAAAAGATAGTAAAAATCTGTTATGGAAACAGGTTTATATGGCATCCCTACCCAGCAAATTCGTTGAATACCTCAAAATGGAAGACACTTTTACTCTCCCATATAAGACTTATACATGGGGAGAAATCTATTCTATAATTACTAGGGCATTAATTGGGTTGTGCACTAGTATGAAGATTCAAAAATCTGTGTCAAAAACTTCTTATCTACCTGACCAGAAATCTGTGTGTGAGCAATATGGCCTTTACAATACTCTGTCAAGATTACAACCCAAGAAAAAGAGAAAAGACTACAAGACGGATAGAAATAAAAAGGGTAAGTATAAATTTGTACCCTATACCCATTATTTTTCACCTCAAGACATTAAATTAAAGACCCATAAGCATGAGGCCAAACAACAGATCAAATGTTGGATCTATGGAAAGAATGGGCATTATGCCCATGAATGTCCTGAAAATGATGCCTCCAGAAAAGGAAAAGGGAAACTGTCTGAACAAAGAGCCAGAGAAATACAGGAAAGAAAGAAACAAGTAAGGTTTGCCTGTACTAGATGTGGGGATCAAACACATGATTCAAATTCCTGTCCTTATAGTCCCCACAATAGGCCTAAATTAGAATCTCAGCTTTTGCATACAGGTTGCTCTACTTCAATAGCAGATTCTTCATCAAATGAATCAAACTCAGAACAGGAAATAGTTATTACTCAGTCATGTACATGCCAACATCCTTATCAGTGCACTTGTACAGAATCCTCTTCTGACTCTGATTTTGACACTTTATTTCCCCAAGTAGAAAAACTGAAAGTCTGTATGCATAAATTCACAGGATATAATGAAGCACAAATGCTAGCCCAAATCAAGAGCCTTCCAGAAGGAGATATGAAATCTGCTCTCCTTGAGACATATATAAAAGCTGTTAAAGCTGAACAAAAGGGAAAAGGTTGTGAACAGGGCAAGAGACCACCGCTATTCTTAGATGCCTCTTTTGACAAAAATACTAAGACTTACATTAAGTTTAACAGGGAACCAAAACCCCAAAATATTTCAGTTTCTGATCTTGTCAAAGAAATTTCTTCTATCAAAGTTGAAGTGACAGCTCTTAAGAGACAGTTAGAAAGCCTCCAGGAGGAAGTGGAGAATGGATATCCAATCGACTCATGGGCCAGACAAGAAATCAACATCATCAAAGAAAGGATCGAGTCTATCCCACCCCCATTAGAAGACACTCCTTTTGATACTGGTTTTCAAGACAATCCAGCCTCAGAACTACAGGGGATCTCAGGGATGCAGGTACTCCCAATCTCTTATCAGAAATACTATATCAAGATCAGATTAGAAATCTGTAATGAACGATTTTGTTTAACAACACTAATAGATACAGGGTCAGATCTCAATATTCTTCATAAAGACAAGATACCTGCAAAATTTTGGGCACCAAGTTTTGGCTCTGTCACTGGACTGGGAAACCAGGATGTTTCTTTTAAATATGAAATCCCTAGAGAAAATATCTTAATGGATGAATACAGCATAGGAATGAGGTTTCACATCTCAAACCTTCCTGTGGACTGCATTCTAGGGACACCATTCTTATCAATGGTTTCACCCCATGGTTCTTGTACCTCTAATGGACATCCTGGCTACTTTATTACTGTCCCGCCTATAAACCAACGTCCATGCAAACGTATTGAAATTCCTTTCATTTCTGAAAGCCATATGCAAATTGCTTATCTCAATTGCATGGTTGTTGTTGAAATTTTTGATCCAGAAAGGGAAAGACCAATCAGTAATTTTTATGATGATAATACCCCATGGGATATCTTCAAAACAAAATGGAGACCTACATGGAAACTGAGACATTCTGAGAAGATTGAAATCGGCCTTCCAGGTTTTTCTACAAATACAAGTCCTATAGTTCTTCCTCCTCAACATGTTTTGGGACAAATCCATCAACCTATAACCATTACATCAAGGGAAAAACTAATTGAATTCGGGGACTTAACTAGACTAAGAGCAGCTGATACTCAGTGGTATGAACCTTCTGTCAGAGGATGGTGCAGATCTCCAGTCTATCATTACTTCCAAATCAACAGAATGTGTGCCCTGGAAGATTGGCCTGAGCAAAATCCTGCTAATCTAGTATATGGATTGAATTATGAACAATACAAAGAAACTTGGTTCAATGCTTTCCTATGGACAAGCCGGTTTAATTTCTTTTACTGCCAAGTTAAATTTGCACATATGTTCAGAGAATGGGAAGAACCTGATTAGATGATGGAATGGTGGGAAACTTTTGGGATAAACCCTATTGGGATAAATCCAGAGGTCACAGAAACAGCCAGAATGTTTCTACCACACCATAGACCGCTAGAAGTTATCAGCGACCTTTTCTCAGAAAGTGAATACAAATCTATCTTCACCCAAGAAAAACACTCCTGGATTATTAGAACAAATTTCATGATAGGAACGACCAATCAACCAGATAGTGATCCTGATCTCCTCCGACAAATCTACACTCAACATTGGGATCCCTATATTTTCAATCAATTCAGAGATCATCCTTTTGATTAATTCATATCTAGATGGCCGACAGTGGTGTCATCCATTCTCCGTGGGTTGTCGATATCAACTCCACTTTGTATCTAATCCGTAGATTGAGTAATGACATCTTGGAAACTCGGAGCACTTCTCCGACTTTTGGTGTGGTTTGACCCACATTTCCAAGATGCCTTATAAACAATAATATTGTACGCTTAATTGTTCAAGGAATCTTGCACGACCCCCTTGACAGATAGTGGTGTCTATTCGGACAAAGAATTCCTCTACGGATTCATGATCCGAATCATTAAAGTAGATTTAGTGGCAAACATATGGGGCCATTGGTCAAGTCTTGTTTGATGCATCATAATTGCCTCTCCACTTACGAATGTTATATAATGGTGGATTGAAATTCATTTGGGCATCGGTTGTTTGAGTTAGTCAGTGTGTTATTCTAGCTTCCCTTCTGTCTAAAGGTCGAGTCTTTCTGTCTCTAGGTTGCTTTGATAAGCTTGCGTGATTCTGGCTCGGCCAGCATGAACCTAAAGTGGAAGAAGAAAGTAGTAGAGTCTGAGTGTCTGTTATCAGTGCATCCTGCACATATCTCTGTAATGCCCGAAGGATGTATTTTTCTCTGAAAATAATATAAAGCTTCCGCATATTCTGAGTTTTGCTATATCTGTCTATGTTATTCTGCGCAAGTGATTTCGAACGATTTCATGTTGAATTTCAGTTGAGCCCGTAAGTTTCTCGCCCCTGTGAGTAAGGTTGTCCAGATGGTGGATTGCAGGCAGCAGTGATCGGTGGTAGTAAGTCCCGCAAGGCAGGAGGCCGCAAGGCAAGAGGCCGCTAGGGCAGTGGTAACTGAGAAGGCTAGTCCGAGGATCCATAGATCAGCTTCAAATAACACTGGTTTGTGAAGGAAATGCTCGATGGACTTCGAGTGGGTGATTTCATGATGGGTAACTGAAACCAACAGTGCAGAAGACAGAAAGCATTTATAGCAAGCTTCATTCTCTTCTAGAGGAGGCCCCTGCTTGAGCGAGAAAAACCACGATGTGAACCATGCTCACGGTCGATGACTTCGAATTCATCATTGCAGATGTAGCATATGCCTCGTAGGATGTCTTGCAGAAACATGAAGCCAAGCAAGAAAAGACATATGATAGAATCCAGGTTGAACTCAGAGGGGTATAGCAGGCCCTTCAATACAGCCATGCAGTATCCACTGCGCCCCCATCATCAGAAGCACTAGATTTGGTAGATGAGCCTGCCCAACTCCGCAGACTAGCTGATGCGACCGAAGCTCAACTTTGTCGTGCAGAGGAAGAAACAGAACATGCCATAGAGGCCCTAAAGAAAGTGCAAAAAGTAGTCATAGAGCAACGCCAAGTTGCGCAGCAGGAGAAGGTTTCTCTCCAAACAAAGTTTGAAGAGGAGAAAGAACAAATCTAGCAAGAGAAAGAGAATTTTCTCACATAATAGCTTGGATTCAAAGGAGCAGTCAGCAGAGCACTTTTCTTTGTGACAGGCTTAGAGCAAAAAGAGGAAGAACTAGTAGAGCATCAAGTAGTGCAACTTGCAGAAGCTATCCAGTAGCATCAACAGAGAATCACAGATCTGGAGCTATGAACAGTTCCCAACACTCTGCAGAATGTACGAGATCAAAAAGAAGCAACTGCTCAAAGCACAGTTGAGAGAATCAAGGCCCTCGCCATGGAATGTAAATAGCTAAGTGATCACAGTGCCCAGACTTATGAGCGACTCACTGAGGATATTGAATTGAAGGCACTAGAGTCTCAACTCCATGAGGCAAAGTAGCAAGCAGAAATAGTATAGGCGCAGTTGAATCCCTTGTTAGAAGTCAAGAGGATGAAGCAATCCCAAGAACAATGCACTGCTTAACAACAACTCCACACCATTCAGAGAAAATTCATGGAAGTGACTCAGAGGCTCCAACCAATACAGGACGAGGCTTGCCAACTCTTTGCGGATATTGAAGGCCAAGGAGTAAAACTGGAGAAAGTTGTCACTGCAACTGAACAATGCTTGGAGGGACCTATCAACAAATCGTTTATCCAAGAGTTCACCGAGCAGGAGGTCGTGGCGCAGCAACAAGTCGAAGCAGCTCGAGCCAAGCTAGAGGCTTTTGAAGAAGAGCTACCCAGATCAGAGTGACTCGGGATGAGTCACAGGTGAGTGTTGGGGGCATGTTGGCCCTTGACCAAGTTATGAAAATCCTTGATCATGATTGACCTATTTTGGGACTTCGACAGGCTGTCGAAGGTGGAGCGCAAGTCAAAGTAGAGATCGCGAGATCTCGGCCCCTTTTTAGGGATTTTTGGGTTTTGGGCTATGTAACGGGTATGGGAATATCATCCCATGGGTTTACCCATGTTTAGGCCCTTTTTGTAATGTATAAATAGAATTCTAGGTGAGGTAAGAAGAGAGAAGGTCGCCTGGTACATTGCTAAGTGCTAAGTGATAAGTGCAAGTGTGGATTGTAGATGCTTCGTGTATATTGTGTGAGACTTGTAGAGCTAAATGCAAG
>JASDQU010307996.1:43737-54290 GCA_032191745.1 Picea mariana | reverse complement strand
TGTGTATTTACTTGGCAATCCGAACACGGTTGTGTGGCCATAGATCTTGTATGTTTGAATTTGTTTATGATTTTGTCCCCAAGGGTTAGGTATTCAAGGGTTCTACAGACAAGGGTTTTCCCTGTGCTATAGCTATCTGATATATGTACGGGTTCAAACAGTAGTACTCAGCCCAATATCTCAAGGCACTAACTAAAGAGGATAGACCATACCCTTAGTCGTACTACCCGACTACCCAGGTACTAGAGAGTATCTTCCCGAGTGTTGTTCTCGGTGACACTATAGCAGTCAGGCGATCGATCGGTTTATCTAAAGAGGGCTTTAGGTAATCTAGGCCGATCCATACACAGGTGTTGTCTGATGTGCTACCACTCGAAGGGGTACCAACATGGGTTACAAGGTTGGCCAACACATGTGCGCTTAAATACCACTTGTATTTCCTGCGTGTATGAATCCCTCAACCGCGGGCTTATGTGCATAACGACAAATCCCTGTGGCTTAAACACGTCGGAATACGTCTCTACCCTGAAAAAAATTTAACCCACACTTTATGCCAAGGAAAGTGCTATGATACCACTTGTNAGAACAGAAATAAAATGCTAGAAATGGCATAATAACAACAATATAACCAGAACAATCACCACAATAGCACTGAAATGATATAAGAACAACAACAAAAATAGCACTTTGATTCTAAAAGCAATGTTCACAGGCCTCTTCGAGGGGGCAACCTCCAGTTGAGCAGCGCTTTATTACAATAATATCCAAGATAGGGTTCTCATACCCTCGACTCCTATTTATGCTAAATATATCTATCAAAAGAAGCATCTAGAGGAATATCCTTCTAGAAGCGGAAGCTTCTATTAGGTCTTCTTACATACAAATTATTCTATTTTATTGCAAGGCCTTATAATATTGACCTTTATTACATCTGAATATATTTTTCTACCTATGTGCAGGTTAGGACCCTAACAGAGTTGTTGTTAATTCTGCAAAACATGCAGCCGTCGAAACTTATTAGGCTAACAATTCAACAATTCATGAGAATATGCACCATTTTGGTTCAATATACACATCAGAATTATCTCTCTCGATTTCCTGGTGTTATCACCACGACAATTCTAGATAAGACCCTAGTCTCAAAAACACAGACGCGCAGTGCCTTCAGAGATACACTTGTGCAAGACGATGGTTTGCAGAAACCACTTTCGCCAAGACACAGTATCACATGTCTCAACATGTCAAATCCACCACTTGTGGAGTGGATGATGGCTAGTCAAATCACCCTGCTTCACTCGTTTGGTACTTCACATCTATGTGACGTCAACTGAACGCCGCCATGTATCGAACTCAAAATCGAATCATTCGAAATGGATTGGCCAAGCATGGCAACCCAACGCTCTTATACGTAATCATTTTGCGCTTCATAAATGGAATTCTATAATTACCACTCCCCAAGTATGAAGATATCTATGTATCCATAACCGAAGTAATCTCCAAACTGCTCGACTTTCTTCTCTCTGTAAAAACACCTTTCAGTATCCACAACCTGAGATACATGGACAAGGCTAAATCAAGTGAGACTTGTTATTTGAGCAACATGCTAGACTTTCCTAGGAATAAGGAGGAAAGGGTCCTCGCGCACATTCTAGCAACTAAGTTTCACACAGAGCCGGCTATAGACTCACGGTTGGAAGCTAGGATGAATCCCACTATGAAGGATTTAGTCATCAACAGGCCAGCCACTAAGAAGAAAAGGAGAAAGCGACAGAAGAAGGAGGAATCTACGGCTGAAGCGACTGAAAGTGTTGAAAAGAATCAACTGGTCTGGTTAGATTCTTCCTTAAAGGTGGAGATTGCTAAGTTGAAGTAAGTCTTCAACTAAAATAAGCATGTCTCAACGAATTTTGAACATCCGGTAGCGTAGGTAAAGAGTACCAGAGATGATAGGCATGTTCCTTAAACGACCCTTTTCACAACAGGCTAATTGTTGTCATCCCCCTTTTGTAATTTTGTGATTAATACGATTATATAAATATAGAAACAGATTTTAGACTATTTTATTACAATTTCTATCTGGTGATGTTATGAATCTTGTTTTCTTTTATAATAATTTTTTCTTGTAATCTTATATTTTATTTTCATCTGTCTAAATCGGAGGAAATTAAAACTTGGAATTCTTTTTAATTAATGCTTCGATGTGGTTGTGTGTTTCTTTTTCTTTTATTATTATGCAATTTAAACTTAGACTCATCGCCTTCCAAGTGACTTCGTGTGCACTAAACTTTGACCTGTTCATTTATATTTATCATGCATAGCAATATCACAAGGTAAAACGCTTTTCTACACACCTAAATCTATTTTGCATTTCTTCGTCGTCGCACCGACAACTTACACGCACTACTCTTGCGTTGTGCGTCAATATCCACTGCGCATAGTTTTGGTACCGCACACCGATATTCCACATGCATTTCGTCCTATGCATGCACCACATCAAGTTTAATATATTCCATCGCGCCCAATTATCTATGCACACTACTGAATACACCATCGCGAAACAACTTATACTCATACTTATGCGCGTACCAACAAAAATCCTTTGTGTTAAGCAATACTTGTGCACCCCATGTGCACATTACTATGTGTGTACTCACCGCGCAAGGCTAAATTCAGCATGTGCATCTGCACATAATGATCTTCCGCGTGGTGCCACAATTTACCTCACACACTGGCATGCCAACGTTTTCCCACACGGTGCCAAAATTTACCGCCCGTGCCAGCACACCAACCTTTTCCATGGACACTTCGTGACTCCAATTTCAGTCACCTCGAAGTTACTCTTCTGTGAATATTCGCTTCAACTGAACCCCTCTGTCCCATCCAAGCTCAGTGTTGAACTGAAGCTCTGATACTAATTTGTAACATTCCCCCGGCCACCCGCAGGCCAGGGTATGCCACTCCAGAGCAACCTCTCATGCTCTGACACCAGACAGTAACATTCCCAGCCTTTACAGGCTGGACCACGCTACTCTAGGGAAATTTTCCGTTCCCTTACTGCGGAACATACAATAACATACCTAGTAGTCAACTGAGCTATACCACATAAATTTACTCTTTAAATTGCATGCAACTAAAACATATACATACAACACTCTTGCAGAAGCTTTACATATAAACATAAACAAACAATTACTTTCTGTAACATACAACTTTTATACTGAAATAATAGTAACTACAGTTATGCAACATTTAGAGGGAATTACCCATAAACATACAGGCAATTATAATCACATATATGATAAACCGTAACATAGGCATGTAAATAACAAAGCAGCATATCATTTTATCACACAATTGGTAATTTATTTAGAAATATTGTCACTAATTGTGTACAGACCATCCATGAACCTCCCAACCTTAGACTATATTGTTCATCACTCTCAACAGTGAGTCACCCCCGAGTTGGGACTAAACTCCACCCAGGGTAAAGGGTTCCTATCCAGGCTAAGGCTCATGGGCAACAAGAAAGACTCTGTCTCAGGTGCTCACTCAACTAACAGCCTACAGCCTCTCATTCCCCACATGCTTTTCCCACCCAAGGAAGTGTGCCCCTTCTCTGCTCAACAGTCCCTCAATTTTCCCACTTCCCTTCCAGGGCTTCAGCAACAGGTCGGACCGAAAGTCTTAGAGTGTTGTAGCTGCAGTTTATCACCTTCAGGAATCAATCCCCAACAATTCTCTCCCTTAGATAATTTCTCATGGGCCTGACAACCCTCTTCTTCAATCCTGCTCCAAGCTAACTAGGTACACCAACCGAAAAGGGCTATGGGAGCAGGCTCTAGAATGGTGAAATGGATGTCTCAAGGATAACGAAATGCATGAGTGAAAATGGTCATGGAATCATTGACTGGATAACTGAGTGTGGAAATAATCACTGTGAACTCTTCATGGAAGTGATGGTGAGAATGATGGTCAGGATGTTGGTAAGGTATCCCGTGAAAAGTAACCAAATGAGCTAAGTTTCCCACGATATGAATGCATGTCCCCAACTTGACACTTGTCATATCAAAATTTACTTTGGTCCACTTGTCCCCAACTTTAGAACTTAGGATAAAATAATTATCCATACATTATGCTTTAGGAAATATTAATATAATATTCCTTTGACTTTTGGCCTTCCCTTTCCCTAACTAGTGAAGTTCAGTCCCCCATCTCTTTTATCGTGGTCGGTCTGCACACATCGATGTATTTTATATTAATCATGAGTCATGTACAAAGTAGGCACATTGGCCTTTGACATCTAGGCATTCCGGCCTAATACCAAAACATAAGCATCCCATCTTATAATAACCGGCTCACCATCCTATAACACATATCATATACACGAGGCTTATGGTCCTCCATACTACGCGCACCTTAGTTACTGCACGCAGTATCCTAGAATGTGCATGTTACATCATTTTACTGTGCAGTTCATGCATGCACTATGCCACATGACATGCATTACCAAATGAGGTCAAAACAGCGCACCAGCTTAAGTACATGTATATTACATTTACAATTGGGTTCAGTCGAGGGATATTATAGGACTGAATGATCCACAAGTATTATCTCAGTTCGAAGATCTCATGAATCTGGAACAATTCATTCATCATTCAACGCAAAATACTTCTGTTGGCACCCCAAATACAACAGGACATGAACATTCCACAACAATTATTTCTCCTATTACATCATTAACCCATTTACAGACCAACTTCAGAAATCCTAGTCCCGAACCCGTTTTTGTAGGTGATTTTACTCCTATCTTGCCTGAAGAGATGCCTCCCTCAAATTTCTTTTTCAACAAGAAACGAAAATCTATTGTGAAAAGAGAATCTCACCAAAAGGATGGAGTAGTCACTAAAATGCAAAGATTGGTGTATGATGGGAAAGACCAAGATGGTCCTGAGTTTGCAAAAGAAGTTGCACGTTCACTGGGGTCTTTTGCCACTGCCAATCAACGGTCAGTGGACAATTTAACCAAACAACTTCAACAGAAATGCCTCTTGGTAGAGAAATTGAAGAATGAGATATATAGTACAGAACAGACTGTTAGAATCAAGATGAACCAGGACATTGAACAAATCAAGGCTAGTTATCAGCATCAAATGAAGTAGTTACAGGATAACCTTGAGCTACTCTATGAGAGTTCATAGACCAACAAAGGTTTGATCACTCAACGTGACAATTTGATTGAGTAGCTGTAGGCCAGATTGACCCTAACAGAGAACACAACGATAGATATTACTTCCTTCAAAACACAAGCATCAAAAATCAATGAGAAGCTGGAAGTTTCTCGGCAGGATCTCTATCAAAAAGTAGATGTTATTCAGAAATTCTATCAGGCGGTAAACCTTTCTCTAAAGAATATTTATGTCAAGGAAAAAGAGGCCTGCACAGGCAGGTCTAAGTTTCAAGAAGTTATCATATGGAAGAAAAAAGTTAATATCCCTGGTCTTACCCTTCTCTCTCATTCTGAACAAGTAAAAGGCGAAATGACCCTAAAAGCCTGGGAAAAAAATCTAGAAGAAGGCAAGAAACTTGCCAGAGACGTAAAAGAGGCTTGTGTTTGCACCCTTTTCGTCACCTTGGTGAGCAAATAAGAGGTGCTTACATGCCCAGTTGGGTCTTGCTGAGCATGACAGCTGTAGAGGAAAGAGTTAGAGAAAGAAAAACAAAACTATAAACAAGAATTAAACTAAAACAAACTAAAATGATAAGCATATGGATATAGAGATAACAAACACAAAAAGACCAATATCACCAATGTTTTTTAGGCTGATCTATTGATGAAATCAAAGAACAATGAAGAAAGGGGACTATGAGTCCCTTCTTCCTCCAAAGGAAGGCTCTTGGGCCCTCACAAACTTGCTCTCCTTACAACAAGAAAAATAAAAATGGTGATGAAAGAACTCCTTTGCAAATCCACTCAATGGAGAGGTGGATTTCTCAATGAAATGATATCAATGTGTCTTTGTCAAGGATGGGGTCCTTAAAACAATCTAGGCAGCATAACATTACATGAAATTCCTTGAGAAAATGAGGTTTCTTCATGGCTTTTTATAGCATTGCATTGGGTGATTATGTAACTCCTTTGTAGTGTGAAAAAAGGCTCTTTAAGGCTTTATTAGGTCTTTGACCAGCCCACCATTCGGATTTAGCTCAGATTTGAGGGTCAAATCGTCTTGGGATCTGATCCATAAGTGGTTGGGAGTCCGACCAATTCAATAAATGCGCCGTTTATCAGGTGCGCGGGTTTTTGCGCCAACAGCCGCGCATCGTGCACGTATGCACGCATGGTACGTTCCTATTCCGCGCATGTGCACGCGCACTCAACTTCTGTAAAGTGCTCTTCAATTTTTCACTACTTTGTATAGTTTTTGACCTTTTTCGAATGCTGTGAAATTAATTCAGTGCCATGAATGACTTCATTATTGTTTGACGATGCTGAATTCTTGTCGCCCTGTGCGGACGAAATTTTAGTGATAACAGATGCCCCCTGATGGATGAGGTTAGGAGCATACGTACAGCCGAAATCCATCAATGTTTCTTCTACTGAGAATGTTGTTGTAATATAAAGCAATAGTGGGATCATTCAGAGTGATCTGTTGGAGAAAAAAGGAACCAGTAGGACCCGACCTTCTAGGAGGTGCGCAAAATAAAAACTGTGGACAAACGAAGTGGGCATGCCCCATGCTCGTGTTATGTAACTCTGAAGAATGGTAACTGAAGTGTTGGTGTAGACAACTGCAGCGCCCTCGGGGGCGGTGATGATAAAGGCAGAAGACAATTCTGCAAAGGAACATACTCTGAATAATAGGTAATGATCGCGGCAATAAGTATCAGCGATGATGCGGGCATTGATGGCCCTACCAAGTTCAGAGGTCTTCGGCAAATGATAAAAATAACTGCAATAGTCGCAAAGTAAGACCCACCATAACATGAGAAAGTGTTGGCGTCGAATGTTATGGAAGCCAACAACAGCAGGGAGCAATGGTGTTTCACCCTGTGTCGTCCAAGATCTCTCATTGAATGGAGAATGAGAATCAAGATACTGTCGCCCTTCTCGAAAATTGTGCTGATGTTGACAAAAGGGGAACGCGACTCCCAGAAGCAAAGGGCTTCGTGGAATCTACTGAGGTGAGGAAGTGGCATAGGTACATGGACAAAGTCAAGAAGTGGAAAGACTCAAGACTGCCCTTAGTTGGAGGATGTATGAGATAAAAAGTGGCCACAACCGTGTAACAAGGTCGAGTGTCAAGGGGACGACAAGATCGGTGATAAGTTGTGCCAGAGGCGGGACAAGGTGAACCAATTCAGAGGGTAGAGGTAAGTGACCTGCAAAGTACTCTGAAGATATGGATGATGCCGACAAGGGTAGATGATAAGTAATGCTCCAACCAAGGGTGACATGGGTTGCGTGTGGCCAAAAGGAAGCAAGTCGCCAACGGTGACGAAAAAAGAAAATTTAATGACTGGAAATAAAGGCGTTTGTACAATAAATAACGAATAGCTGGGGAGAAATGTACAAATACAGAAACGGGTGCCCCAGTGTGATATGGGTGGCCCACGTAGGGCATATTATGCTTGGAAGATTGATGAAGGGTGGGGGCCCCATTGGTGAGTTTCTGTATGAGGTAGGTGAAATGAAGGTAGGTTCACAGATGGGCAAACTGATTGTGGATGAAATGAAGGGTTTATGATCCTGCGGAGGTGCAGGTAAAAAATAGAACCATAAAGAGATAATCCAGGAGTTCGTGTGGGAAAGCTAGCAAAATGAGGAGAAGGAGTATGTGGTTGATTCTCGACATGATGAAAGACTATCGGGACTCCCATCCCTAAAGGGTAATGAAAACAGCATGAGTGTCAAAAAGTGACAAAAGGTGCTATGAATGGGACAACTCATGTGGGTAAGAATGCTACCGGGTAACAGTACCGAAGAGGCAAATGGAGGTGCGGGTACTGCAGAGCCGGGAATGAGGATCCTAAAGGCCAATATCAGCGGGTGTGACTGGAAATGCAAATGCAATACAGCGGGAGAGACTACATGCCAGTGTTGAGTATATACCTGAAGGGGTTATGTTAATGGATGATGAGCAAGTACCTGCACACATAACAACCAAATACCCAAAGTGAACAATATCTGAAGAGAATCTAAGATATGAGCATGTATTTGATAAATGTGACTATGCGCGTGCGTACCTGACCATGATATGAAAAAAGGTGCCCCAGGGGCTCATGATGAAAAGTGACCCAGGGACTGTTGTGATGTAGGTGACGGGATGTTGATCCTGTGGCTGAAGACGGTTTGAAAAACGGACACCTTGGGCTCCCGGAATGGTGAGTGGAAGTTTGGCAAAAGGCCTATATATAGCTGTAGGGCCCACATTGCCACCTCATTTGTACCTGCTACAATAGTGACTAGACAAGCAGTTTTCAGAGGAGATTTGGAGATTCGGGGAGGACGAGGCATCCGATCGACGTTCGACGAGTATCAGGTTAGTGGTCTGATCATCCTGCATAGAGATAGGTTTTAAACTTTTGGGCAGGGGTTGTACGGAGGGTCGTACAGGGGTATTTAGGGGTTTTTGATGGGATGTGGGCCCACATGCGCGGGTGATTCAGTGAAAGGCACGCATACGTGCGCGCCTGCACACCGAATATACGCGCATGGGTGCGCGGTAGGGGGAATTTAAGGCGCGCCTGTGTGTTGAACAGGCGCGCATCATAGTCAGTGCACTAATTAAAGTTGCATTTGAAAGCGCTGCTTTAAGATCGTCAAATGACTGTTGGGCATGGTCGTCCCAGTGAAATGGGATGTCATGATGTAATAAGCGAAGGAAACCGTGTGTGTGTATGGCGTAATCAAGAACAAAGCGTCTGAGAAAGTTAGATTTGCCCTGTAGACTCTAAAGTTGTCGTAAATTCCGGGGAGGTGGAATTTCGGTGATAGCTTGGACTTTGAGGGGGTCCATGGTAATACTGCTTTGGGAAACAATAAAACCGAGGAGGCGCCCTGTGGTGACACAAAACACACACTTGAGGGGATTCAAGCGGATGTTGTACTGACGACACCGTTGAAAGATGATCCGTAAATCATCAAGATGTTGGGTGCGTTTCTTGGATCGAGCTGTGAGGTCGTCTAAATAAGCGAGGATGATTTTAGCCATATCATGGAAGATGTATGTCATCGCTCACTGGAAAGTTGCGCCGGCATTTTTTAAGCCGAAAGGCATGACACGATATGAAAAAGTACCCCATGGGGTAATGAATGCGGTTTTATACTGATTGGCTGGGTGGATTTGAATTTGGTTATAGCCAGACAATCCGTCCATAAATGAGAGAGCCTCATGGCCGACGCAGTCATCAATAATTTGATCGATGAAAGGCGTTGGAAAGTTGTCTTTTGGAAATGTGTTATTCAGATCGCGAAAGTCTATGCAAACGCGGATAGTGCCCTGTTTTTTGTCGACGGGTACAGGGTTGGAAACCCATGAAGTATAAGAGATGGGGTAAATAAACCCGGCAGTGTGTAATTTGTCGATCTCAGCTTTGATAGTCGCAGCTTTGGCTGGGTGTAGTGGTTGCTATTTTTGGTGAACTGGTGTGATGTCAGGCCAAGTATCGATGCGATGTTCGACAATAGAGGGATCGAGGCCAGGCATTTCCGTGTATGACCAGGTGAAAATATCCCTATACTCCTGGAACAGGGCTTTATATGCGGTGATTTCCTGAGGAGTGCAAGCAGCTCCAATGGTGATTTCTTCGACGATGCCATTTTTAATGGAAATGTCGATTTTGATGGTGGGGGAAATGTTGTCCATGTTGCCTTCTTCAAACGCATCAGGGGAAGGAATGGGATTATTGAACCAATCGACAGGCCCGGATGGGATAAAATCTTTGGTTTCGATTGTGTAAATGGGGTTTTGGTTAGGAGGCATGGAGGCCTCCAATGGTGAGAAGAGTGCACGGTGATGTAGCGCATCCCAGGGAGAGTCTGGGCGGTTTAGCTCTTCAAGTATTTCCTCGTCGCATTGGAAACGTCGGGAATACAAGGGGTCGTGAGGATTGATCTCAGTGACAGTGTGATTTCCCCCTGATGAAGAAGCGGGGGGAACAATGCTAGGAGATGGGGAGGGTTCACTCGACATAAACCATATTATGAAGTATTGAGGGGTACCCATGGTGGTTGGGTGGAGAGTCTCCATAGGGGAATGAGCCGGAGAGTTGGGGTGGTTGCGGGGTAAATCCACAGAGACGTCATGTAAGAACCATGGAGGTGTTGGGAGTGCCTCGGGTTCGGGAGAAATGACATGAAGATCCTCTAGTGCCGAGGTAAGGTCAATTATTGCCTCTGCGGGTTGGTGAAGCAGGGCCAATTGACGTTGCCTATATGCGAGGATCATAGGACACTCGTATGAAAAATGAGCTAATGAATCACAGAGAGAGCAAGGGCATCTCATACATTCATTGATTGAAGTGGTGACATAGCGGATGTCAGTGATATTCGT
>JASDQU010307996.1:28571-38825 GCA_032191745.1 Picea mariana | reverse complement strand
AACAATGAAGAAAGGGGACTATGAGTCCCTTCTTCCTCCAAAGGAAGGCTCTTGGACCCTCACAAACTTGCTCTCCTTACAACAAGAAAAATAAAAATGGTGATGAAAGAACTCCTTTGCAAATCCACTCAATGGAGAGGTGGATTGCTCAATGAAATGATGCCAATGTGTCTTTTTCAAGGATGGAGTCCTTAAAACAATCTAGGCAGCATAACATTACATGAAATTCCTTGAGAAAATGAGGTTTCTTCAAGGATTTTTATAGCATTGCATTGGGTTATTGTGTAACTCCTTTGTAGTGTGAAAAGAGGCTCTTTAGGGCTTTATTAGGTCTTTGACCAGCCCACCATTCGGATTTAGCTCAGATTTGAGGGTTAAATCAGCTTGGGAGCTGATCCATAAGTGGTTGGGAGGCCGACCAATTCAATAAATGCACCGTTTAGCAAGTGCGCGGGTTTTTGCACCAACAACCGCGCATCATGCGCGTATGTGCACATGGTACGTTCCTGTTCCGTGCATGTGCGCGCGCACCCAACTTCTGTAAAGCGCTCTTCAATTTTTACTACTTTGTATAGTTTTTGACCTTTTTGGAATGCTGTGAAATTAATTCAGTGCCATGAATGACTTCATTACTGTTTTGACGATGCTGAGTTCTTTTCACCATGTGCGGATGAAATTTCAGTGATAATAGATGCCCCCTGATGGATGAGGTTAGGAGCATATGGATAGCCGAAATCCATCAATGTTTCTTCTACTGAGAATGTTGTTTGTAAGAGAGAACAAGAGTGGGATCGTTCAGAGCGATCCGTTGGAGAAAAAAGGAACCGGTAGGACCCGACCTTCTGAGAGTTGTGCAAAAAATAGAAAACTGTGTACAAACGAGGCGGGCATGCCCCATGCTCGTGTTATGTAACTCTGAAAAAAGATGACTGAAGTGTTGGTGTAGACAACTGCAGCACCCTCAGGGGCGGTGATGATAAAGGCAGAAGACAATTCGGCAAAGGAACATACTCTGAACAATAGGCAATAATCGCGGTAAGAAGCAGCGACGATGATGCGGGCATTGATAGCCCTACCAAGTTCAGAGGTCTACGGCAAATGATAAAAATAACTACAATAGTCACAAAGTAAGACCCACCATAACACGAGAAAGTGTTGGCGTTGAATGTTATGGGGGACAATGATAGCAGGGAGCAATGATGTTTCACCCTGTGCTGTCCGAGATCTCTCATTGAATGGAGAATGAGAATCAAGATACTGTCGCCCTTCCAGAAAGTTGTGCTAATGTTGACAAAAGGGGGACGTGACTCCCAGAAGCAAAGGGCTTCGTGGAATCTACTGAGGTGAGGAAGTGGCAGAGGTACATGGACAAAGTCAAGAAGTGGGGAGACTCAAGATTGCCCTTGGTTGGAGGATGTATGAGATAAAAGTGGTTGCAACCGCGTAACAAGGTCGAGTGTCAGAGGGATGACAAGACCAGCGATAAGTTGTGCCAGAGGCGGGACAAGGTGAACAAATTCAGAGGGTAGAGATAAGTGACCTGTGGAGTACTCTGAAGATATGGACGATGCCGGCAAGGGTAGATGATAAGTAATTCTCCAACCAAGGGTGACATGGGTTGCGTGTGGCCAAAAGAAAGCAAGTCGCCAACAGTGATGACAAAAGAAAATGTAATGACTAGAAATAAAGGCATTTGTACAATAAATAACGAATAATTTTGGGGAGAAATGTACAAATACAGAAACGGATGCCCCAGTGTGATATGGGTGGCCCACGTAGGGCATAATGTGCTTGGAAGACTGATGAAAGGTGGGGGCCCCATTGGTGAGTTTCTGTATGAGGTAGGTGAAATGAGGGTAGGTTCACAGATGGGCAAACTGATTGTGGATGAAGTGGAGGGTTCATGATACTGCGGAGGTGCAGGTAAAAAATAGAACCGTAAAGAGATAATCTGGGAGTCCGTGTGGGAAAGCTAGCAAAATGAGGAGAAGGAGTATGTGGCTGATTCACGACATGATGAAAGACTATCGGGACTCCCATCCCTAAAGGGTAATGAAGAACAACATGAGTGTCAAAAGTGCTAAAATGTGCTATGAATGGGACAACTCATGTGGGTAAGAATGCTATCGGGTAACAGTACCGAAGATGCAAATGGAGGTGTGGGTACTGCAGAGCCGGGAATTGAGGATCCTAAAGGCCAATATCATAGGGTGTGACTGGAAATGTAAATGCAATACAGCAGGAGAGACTACATGCCAGTGCTGAGTAGATACTTGAAGGGGTGGTGTTGATGAATGATGATCAAGTACCTGCACACATGACAACCAAATACCCAAAGTGAACAATATCTGAAGAGAATCTAATATATGAGCATGTATTTGATAAATGTGACTATGCGCGTGCGTACCTGACCATGATATGAAAAAAGGTGCCCCAGGGGCTCATGATGAAAAGTGACCCAGGGACTGTTGTGATGTAGGTGACGGGATGTTGATCCCGTGGCTGAAGACGGTTTGAAAAACGGACACCTTGGGCTCCCGGAATGGTGAGTGGAAGTTTGGAAAAAGGCCTATATATAGCTGTAGGGCCCACATTGCCACCTCATTTGTACCTACTGCAATAGTGACTGGACGAGAAGTTTTTAGAGGAGATTTGGAGATTCAGGGAGGATGAGGCATTCGATCGACGTTCTGCGAGTATCAGGTTAGTGGTCTGATCATCCTGCATAGAAATAGGTTTTCAATTTTTGGGCAGGGGTTGTACGAAGGGCTGTACAGGGGTGTTTAGGGGTTTTTTGATGGGATGTGGGCCCACATGCACGGGCGATTCGGTGAAAGGCGCGCATGCATGTGTGCCTGTACACCAAATATACGTGCATGCGTGCGCGGTAGGGGGAATTTAAGGCGCACCCGAAGGGCACACCTGTGTGTTGAACAGGCGCGCATCAGTGCGCGCCTATAGGTTTGACAGGCGTGCACTGGTGCACGTCTGTATGGTAAATAGGTGTGCTTGAGAGTGCGCATGTGAAGCAAAAAGACGTGCACTAAGGCGCACCTGTTCAATGTACAAGCGCGCATATATGCGCGCCTGTGTGCTTAACAGGTGCGCATGTGTGCGCGCCTGTGGGAACAAAAAACGCGCCTAGGAGCTGAGGTTGAAGGGTAAAAAATGAGTCTTTTTTATGTTGTTGATGGTTGTATGAGCTGATATAGGACTATGTGTTGTCTGCAGGTGGACTGTGACGATGCCAGTGCGATGGCGAGAGTAAGACTGGGCCCAGCTACGAGATGTCGTGGCCATTGAGGACCCCGGTGTACGTGCGAATTTGGCGACCTTTGGGTTGATAAAGTTCTTTGAGTGCCCGTTGATACGGGCACAGGAGTATCTGTTGCAGTTCCTGATCCAGATGTGGAGTCCGGAGCTGCACTGCTTCCTCGTACGAGGAGAGCAGATCCCCATCACTGTGATGGAGGATATTTATTTCTTGACTGGGCTCCCCTTTCAGGGAACACCTCTACCGGCGGAGCCGGTGATGCTGAGGACTACTTCGCTTGCCGAGGTTGGTCAGAGATATTTATCAGGTCCAGATTTTATGTCCGGGACGGTGGTGAGTATCAGTGCGATAGACTCCCTAGAACATCGTTGTATAGCGGCGATGATTGTTCGGATATATGGGTCAGTTGCGACCCAGCGGATTAGTGGTGGCCAGTTGTTGGTGCTGGAGAGAGTGTTGGTCGGCGAGCGGTTCGCTTGGGGGCTGACGCTTCATGCTAGGATGGTGGCACAGTTGGACCGTTGTCGGTCTACTGATGGGGGAGAGTTTGCTTTCGGGTCCATCTTAGTGGCCTGGTTTTTGAAGAGGGTGTCGATGTTGTGCCCGAGGGTTCTGCTGGAGATGTCGGGGGCACGAGAGCCGTGATTGAGGCGGTGTTCGACAGTTTTGGTTCGCCACGGTGGTGGTGAAGGTGGCCACTTATTTTCGGCAGAGGCGGCACAGTTATGGCGGCAGATGCCGCAGGTAGTACTTCGGTACCCCTATGCTGGGGTTGACTTCCGGGGTGACCCGGACATGGTGCTGCCTCCGGGGGAGGTGTTTGACCATCGAGGTACTTTTAGTATTGTGTATGTTTTTTGTTGAGATTATTTTTTGAGATATCAGTCCATATGTATATGATATAGATGCTGATACTATCTGTTGTTGTTGTTTTGTGCATGTGCAGATGTGGCACCTCACGGGCGCAAGGTGAAGATACAGAGAGCGTCGGCTCATCGAGAGCCGAAGAGACGGACGCAGGGAGAGAGACGTCGGCGGGAGGATGCCACGGGGTGACCTGCTGAGCTCGAGAGGGCCACGAGGAGGTGCCAGTTTGATGACTCCGGTACAGGGCCATCACATGCTCCTTCGGCGGCGGCCAGAGTAGATTTTGATGACATACGCCGTCTCTGGAGACGGTGTTGTAGAATGTGCCTGAGGTCATGTGGACGCGTATCTAGGATGAGAGCTTCCTGGAGCAATGTGTGGGGGTGCCGCCACTGTGGTGGGCCATAGTGCGGCGCGCAGCAGTGCTTGCGGTGATGACTAGTGGACGCCTGCCGCTGGGGTAGGAGGGTCATGTGGGTGGTCCTCCACCACCGCCTGGGGCAGGTGGTGGGGCGATAGAGGCCCCATGAGTGGTGTATGATGTACATTTTTGTTGTTTATAGGCTGGTGAGCTCGTTTTTGTATCGAGGTGCTACATTGGCCTGCGGATACATGTATGTTTTGTATGTAAACATTCGGATGGCCTGATGGGCCTTTGATATATACATGAGTATACATATTTTGAGATCCTAATGTTGTCTACATGTTTTTGCTGATGTTTTTGATGATGTCTATTCTATAAATATGATGTGACAGGATTTGTGAGATGTTTATGTATGTGTAGCTTGATGTGATATATGCCAATCTAACACCATGTTAGCTATTTGATCTGTTGTTTGATTCAATTATCTTGGAATATATGTAAATGTAATGGAATCAAAATGTCAAGATAACAGTCTAACCTGCAAGTATTTGCGAAAGAGGCACGGATCCCGTACACGGTATACATTGTTAAGCTGGAGAACGACTAGCTAAGAGTCGAGGAAGATGCTAAGGTGACGAATACGATGATGATGGGCGTCGGCCAAGAGGCCAATGACAGCAGTGTATTCGGCTTGGTTGTTGGTTGCTGGTCCCAAACATATGCTGCCTGAATGGAGCATTTCTTGTGAGGGGGTGTAGAGAGCCCAAGCAACCGAAGCGAGATTTTGTGTCCAATGACTGGCGTCGTCGGCGTAACCAATGTGGTAGGTTGGTGGAGGAAGCATCTGTCAATAGCGCAAAGGATAGTTTAGACGAGAGGGAGGGAAAAAAAGATTAAAAATGCTATAAAAAGAAATAACCTAAAGTAGAATGACTACGTTTAAGCATAAAATTTCTTGAGATACAACTCATTAACGGGTTCCTTGAGCGAGAGGCCTTCGGGGGAGGCCAAGATGTATGCACCTTTGGTGAGGCAATGTTGGATGATGTAAGGGCCATGCCAAAGTGATTCGAATTTTCCATGGCCAAAGGTATCATGAGCGATATCATAAGCCAAGATGAGGTCACCTTCGTAGAATGAGCGAAGGTTGACATGGCGATCAAAGGTAGCTTTGGATTGTTTTTTAGCTGCCTCATTGTTCTGTAAGGAAGATCGACGATCTTCATCCAGAGACTCCAAGTTCAGCAAGCACTGCTCCATTGGAGCAGTGTTAGGTAATAGCTCAATTGTGGTGCGTAAGGTGGGAATTTTGCACTCGATGGGAAGAGTTGCCTCGACCCCATGGACTAAATGGAATGGTGTGAAACCAGTAGTGGTTTTCACCGCCATTCGATAAGCCCATAGCATGGAAAATAACATATGATTCCAATTGGTTTTATGTTTATTGACCGTGCGTTGTAACATGGTCTTGAGGACTTTGTTCACTGCCTCAACCTGTCCGTTTGACTGAGGGTAATATGGTGAGGCAAACTCGTGAGAGAAGCCTAACCGAGATGAGAGTTCGACGAAGATCTCATTCTCGAAGTGTTTCCCATGATCGAAAATGAGTTGGAGTGGTACTCCAAAATGGGATATGACGTGATTAAAGAAAAAACGTGTTGCAGTGTCAGCGGTGTTGTTGAAAATAGGCATAGCTTCGGCCCATTTGGTGAAGTAGTCCACGGCGAAAATGATGTATTTGTGACCATTGTTGGAGGGTGGATTGCAATTCATAAAGTCGTGCCCCATTTGCAAAAAGGGTCGACTGTAATGACAGGGTGGAGAAGAGTGGGGGGAGCCCGGGCTTTGTTGGCGTAAAGTTGACATTGCTCACATTGTTTCATGGCATGAATGCAATCATGAAACAAGGTAGGCCAAAAGTAACCGGCTCGGATAATATTTTGAACCGTGGATATACCCAAAAGATGGCCCCCACATGCGCCGCTGTGGCAGTCATTTAAGACTCTGTCGGCCTCGTCAATAGTCAAGCATCGACAAAGAATGGTGTCGACACCCCGCCGGTATAGGATGTCCCTGATGAGGAGATAGCAGGGGGCCTGATGGCGAATACGTCAACGATCATCTCGTGAAAGTTGGTTACCGAACTTTTGAGTTTGTAGGTAGACGAGAAGGTCACCATACCAAGGATCATCCGAAGTGATGTAAAAGAGATGTTCGTCTGGAAAGTCGATGTTGACAGGGGCACTGGTGGTGTTAGAGGGGAGGGTTGTGACAAGTTCGGTGAGAACGAGGGCCTTCTTAATCTTAGGTGTTGAGAACTCAAGGTCATACTCCTGAAGGATCATGATCCATCGAGCGAATTTTCCGTTCACTTGTCGACGGTTGAGCAAGTACTGGATAGGGTTGGAATCTGTGACGACCTTAGTGGTAAGAAGCAAAATGTAATGACATAGTTTCTGGACTGCGAGGACAACTGCAAGAGCAAGTTTCTCTTCATGTTTATACTTCAAGGGTGGTCCTGAGAGGTTCTTACTAACGTAGTAAATGACATGTTCACGATTTTCATCTCCGAGCTGGACGAGGACGCCAGCTACTGATACAGCTGATGCTTATATGTAGAGGATGTAGTCACGATTATAGTCAGGTGCACTAATTAAAGGTGCGTTTGAAAGCGTTGCTTTAAGATCGTCAAACGACTGTTGGGCATGGTCATCCCAGTGAAATGGGATGTCGTGACGTAGTAAGTGAAGGAAACCATGTGCGTGTATGGCGTAATCAGGAACAAAGCGTCTGAGAAAATAAGCTTTTCCCTGTAGACTCTGAAGTTGCCGTAAATTCTGGGGGGTGGAATTTCAGTGATAGCTTGGACTTTGAGGGGGTCCACGGTAATACCACTTTGGGAAACAATAAAACCGAGGAGGCGCCCTGCGGTGACACAAAACACACACTTGAGGGGATTCAAGCAGATGTTGTACTGACGACACCGTTGAAAGATGATCCGTAAATCATCGAGATGTTGGGCGCGTTTCTTGGATCGAGCTGTGAGGTCGTCCAAGTAAGCGAGGATGATTTTAGCCAGATCGTAGAAGATGTATGTCATCGCCTGTTGGAAAGTTGTGCTAGCATTTTTTAAGCTGAAAGGCATGACATGACATGCAAAATTACCCCACGGGGTAATGAATGCAGTTTTATACTGATCGGCTGGGTGGATTTGAATTTGGTTATAGCCAGAGAATTTGTCCATAAAGGAGAGAGCCTCGTGGCCGGTGCAGTTGTCGATAATTTGATCGATGAAAGGCGTTGGAAAGTTGTCTTTGGGACATGTGTTATTGAGATCGCGAAATTCTGTGCAAACGCGGATAGTGCCTTTTTTTATCGATGGGTACAGGGTTGGAAACCCATGAAGTATAAGCAATGGGGTAAATAAACCCGGCAGCACGTAATTTATCAATTTCAGCTTTGATAGTTGCAGCTTTGGCTGGGTGTAGCGGTCGTTGTTTCTGGCGAACTGGTGTGATGTCGGTCCAGGTGTTGATGCGATGTTTGACAATAGAGGGATCGAGGCCATGCATTTCCGTGTATGACCAAGCGAAAATATCCCTATATTCCTAGAAGAGGGCCTTATATGCGGCGATTTCTTGAGGAGTGCAAGCAGCTCCAATGGTGATTTCTTCGACGATGCCATTTTTAATAGAAATATTGATTTTGATGGTGGGGGAAATGTTGGCCATGTTGCCTTCTTCAAATGCATCAGGGGAAGGAATGGTATTGTTGAACCAATTGATAGGCCCGGATGGGATAAAATCTTTGGTTTCGATTGTGTAAATAGGGTTTTGGCTAGGAGGCATGGGGGCATCCTGTGGAGAGAAGAGTGCGCGATGATGCAGTGCATCCTAGGGAGAGTTTGGGTGGTTTAGCTCTTCGAGTATTTCCTCATCGCATTGGAAACGCCGAGAATACAAGGGTTCGTGAGGAGTGATCTCGATGACAGTGTGATTTCCCCCTGATGAAGAAGCAGGGGGAACAATGTTAGGAGATGGGGAGGGTTCACTCGACATAAACCATATATTGAAGTACTGAGGGGTACCCGTGGTGGTTGGATGGAGAGTCTCCGTAGGGGAATGAGCAGGAGAGTTGGGGGGGTTGCGGGGTAAATCCTCAGAGACGTCATTTAAGAACCATGGAGGTGTGGGGATTGCCTCGGGTTCAGGAGAAATGACATGAAGATCCTCCAGTGACGACGTAATATCAATTATCTCCTATGTGGGTCGATGAAGCAGGGCCAATTGACGTTGCCTGTATGCTAGGATCATAGGACACTAGTATGTAAAATGAGCGAATGAATCGTAGAGAGAGCAAGGGAACCTCATACGTTCATTGACTGAAGTGGTGACATAGCGAATGTCAGTGATATTTGACGAGGACATAGCCAAGTGTGGGTTGTTCTGGAAGTTCTAGCGCACAGCGGCCAAGGTCTGCCGAAAGCGTGGCAATGTTGGGCAATGATGAGTAGAATGGCCATACTCTGAACAAATAGCACAAGCGTATTTGGTCCTCAACCCTTTGCTACTAGAAGGGTTGGTGGTAGTGGTGGGACTAGCAGTAGCGATGGGTGTTGTGGGAGTTGGATTGGGGGGAATCAAATTCCTTAATTCAGGTAGTGATGGACAATTGTTGGTTTGGTGGCCCTCTTTTTCACATAGCNGCGTGGATGAAGTGGAGCGGTGGGATCCTTCTTCTTCCTTCTGCCCCCAGCTGTAGCAGGGGGGTTAGTGAGTATGGGGGTGGTGGGGGTAAGGACAGGAATCGTCATGGGGATTCCTTCCTGTGGGGGAAGGGATGGTCGAGGGACCATCTCTGGTGGGTGTAAGTACCAAACTGGGATTGCTAACACCATATTAGGTAGTGTGAGTGTAGTGGCTACCTAAAAAGATTCAATACCTGGGGGAGGGTAAAAGAAGGGAATTTGGGTGAGGGGTTGGGGGAGTGTCTCCCATACGAGATTATTCCCTTGAGGGGATGTGGATTCGTGGACTGTTGAGGTCGACGAGTGCGCAGGAGGCTCCGACGGGAGTGGTTCTGCAACTATTGAGACATCAGGAATGACTGAAGCCTCCTGAGGAGGAAGGGCATCCTCCATGTGAGTTCTGTTAGATGAGATGACGCATACTTGATTAGGGGGAAGGAGTGGTGGTGCTTCATGGTACGTCCCTAACAAGGATGGATCTTTGAAAATCCCAGGACCCATCTCTATGAGTGGATATGCGTCTTGGTTGGTGTGGATGAGAGGAAGAATGTTATCGAAGTTGGCAGATGGGTTAGGCTCATAATGTGAGACTTGGTCGATGGTCACGATCTTCCCATTGTGGGGGAACATCATTCTACGAAAGACGGAAGATGCCACTGCCTTCATAGCGTACATGTAACTACGACCGAACATGATATTATAATCGAGCGGGGCGTCGATAACTTCGATATCAATGAGGATAGTCTTGCCCCCCGAGTTCAACGGGGACATTTTGGAAGAGCCCTTCAGGAGAGGATGGTCGTCTGTCATAAGCTCGTAATGTGATGGCAGAGGGTATGAGTTCCAGGGAACCAAGTTTCTGCCATACTGTTTTGGACATGATGCACGTAGAGGCACCTTCATTGATGATACATCGATGAACTGTGATGTTCCGTATTTTCACTGGTATTTGAAAAGCGATCAAGGCGGGAAGACGGGGTTCTCCGCTATCAAGATCAAAGG